>JXSR01S022495.1:35561-53865 GCA_000969725.1 Ophiothrix spiculata
TTTGTGAATATGTTTGTATTTTGTCTTTTTATTTTATTTACTCATTTTTTATTTATTTTTTTTTTGGTGGGGGAAGGAGGAGGGTGAGATGAAAGGTACACATCACATACAATTCATACATGTACCAGGCTTGCCAATTAGTATAGTATAGGTAAATGAGGGGGTGGGGGGTAGATGATTCCCCCTCATAAAAAAAATAGTAAAAAAAAAATGCTAAAATTGATTAAATTATCATAATTTTATAACCCATCATATAATATAAAATCGGCCAACTGTGACCAACCGTTGGGTCAGTAGGTCAATTTTAAAATGTACTTTTGTGTACAAAAGTATAGTAATATTGGATACAAAAAGCCCATTATCTGGTAAACGGTATTACTTTTTAAATAAAGTCATAAACTTAAGTTAATGTCTTTTGCTCCTTTACAACAACATTAACGTTTAAAGAAGGGGCTTAAGGAGTAGTGTGGACCCCAGCTGGTCCCAGTGAGGAGGACATGGGCCCTTGCAGGGGGCCATAAATGTCAAACCTTTGCTTATTTTTGGACTCGCTTATACCCATGAGTAAAACATAATTATTACAATTATTTCACCCATTGAAATTGCCTCTCCAGTGGTGGTAGATGTGCAAAAGATCTCTTGCTGATGGATTGGGCTTTTCCCCTCAACCCCCACGGGACGTTGAAATGGGGGACTCTTACAGGGCTGAACCAGGTGGTCACAGTGGTGATGTTCGCTGGTGGGTAACTCTAAAATGGAGGCTTTGGCGAGCCCATTGGCATTGGAGACCTTGATAGATCTGGACCTGATGCTTACGGTGGTGATGTTCGCTGGTGTTGACATAACTTGAAAATGGAGGCTCTGATGGGCCTGTTGATATAGGGGACCCTGGTGGTGATGTAGGCCAAATAGGAGGCCATTAACTTTGATTTGGGCTAGAATATAGTCACTGTTAAGAATCTCCACTTCATGCTACTTCAAGTGTATGCTGCAGATAAGTGTAGTTACGCTATCTGTTATTAAACTGTAACAATGATATCAGTTTGTTGATCTTGTCTAGAATGCAATAAAAATGTTGGTAATGTCATCCCAAAACGTCTGTCTTTAGGGATGGGGATAGGCCCCATCCCTAAAGACAGACGTTTTACTGGATTTCTACATTTGCTATGCATACATAAAATTTGAATAGCGACAGTGGTCCGCTTCCGTTAGAATGTTTTGACTGTTTTAACTTCCGCTTAAGTAGTAAATAATGAATTGAAAACAAATAATGAAATGCCGTCAAATAATTAATAATGAAATTGGACCTCGTCACATTTTGAAAACTTCCAATAGGAAACTATGAATCAACTTCCATTGGCCTATGAGTCGTCTGTGCGCTTGTGAGACTTCTTTTTTTTTTTTTTTTGCTTGTCAGTTTTCAAAAGTTACGTTTAAAAAAAAAGTATGTACTTTTTTGGCATCATATGTCAGTTGTCCGTAAACGTTATTCATAAATTTTATAATCTCCTGCATCAGAATTTGGAAATGTTGACAGGTATGGCAATAAAATCAGTAAGTTTCATGGAAAGTTGAGTCCACATTGATGATTGTGGCTATGCCTATAGGATTTTCCTTTTGTGGGATTTTTTTTAGCTAACAGTTGTTACTACGTTAGTTTGCATCAAAGCAAAATTGTTTATGCACATAATTAGGCAAAAAAAAAAAATTGTTATGTTGCCCTCAGCGACCGACCTTTTCAAAAAAAAAAAAAAAAAAGAACCCAATTTTGCTCAGATTGGGTGTTTTTTGAGAAAATATTTTGAAAATAGTGGAAAATGCACCCAAATTTGGTACTTTAGGTGCTTTTAAAAAAAAAATTGAAAAAAAAAAAAATATATATATTTTCCGACCGACCAACTCAATTTTTCTGAAATCCCACTTGAGGGCAACACAACAATTAATTTTTTTTGGCCTTACGCTGCACTCAGACGACTGTGGTCGGGCTCTCTTTTACTGCTTGACAACTAGAACTGGGGATTTTCCCAGCATTACAAAAAGATAAATGGAATAGAGATACAATGAAATAATATCACATTATAAAATTAACAGGAAACAATTTTTTGATATACCTACTAACAGCTGTGGAGTTCGGCATCACATTTCCAACGGTTTTATGTTTTAAAAGATAGTAGTATATGTTAATGATTTGTTTTGAATTTCATACTGTGATGTTATTTCAATCAATCAATCAATCAATCAATGATACAAGTACTTGCATAACATGCATACCCCATTAAGGAGTCTATTCGTACAGGGGACCAACAGCTTTATGTGACTGTCCGACCACGGAGCAAGTAGAGTAAAGTTTCTTGCCCAAGGAAACAAGGAGACGAAAAACGCTCGGCCCAGGGTTCGAACCCACAATCTCTGTATTACAAGACCCGTGCTCTAACCGCTCGGCCACGCTCCCCTCTTGAATGCGATGACTGTAAATCCTGGTCGCCACTGCCACTGTGTGATTGTCAAATTCCAGTGCTTGTCTTGTGAAGCGCTTAAAGTTATACGCATACGTGTGAGTTAAATGATATAATAATGGGACTTAACATGCAAACAAAAATGTGTACATGTTCTAACCCAAGTCTCTAAAATTAACCTTTAAGTCTAAAATTAACCCCTAACCCTTGAGTAAAAGAGTTTATTTTGGTGTTGGAAGCAACTGGGGAAGGAGAAGGTCAAATGTTGATTATTTATTTATCAAAAGTAATTGTAGGAAATAATGTGTTGTTATTCATTTGTATGACTATGGGGCAATTCCAAAGTAACGTTTGTGACCAAAAAATTGAAAAAAATTGCTTTTAAATTGCTACAGAATCTAGCATAAGTTTACATTATATCCAAGAATTTGACGTTGATATTGGTGCTCACTGGTAAGGTCAAGACATGTAGGTGTTTAAAAATTAAATCAATTGCCAAAATCCTGAATAAAGTTCACGTAACGTTCCGTAATATGTTTGTGACATCGCACAGAAAGGTTTTTGCACCATATTTTTTATTGCGCTTTACACAGATGATTGGTAACATATTTACAAATATTTCATAAAAGTTTTAGAAAATTCTGTCCTTAGGATTTCTTTAAATGCATTTTTTGGTTTGATAATATTTGGTAACGTTCACAACATTTTGGTGTACATTTTTTGTGACGTTTGTGACATTTTTGTGCTCATTCATACACAAATAGAAAAACTTGACTATTTGATTGAAAAACCTGCTTTAAGTTTAAGTGGTCGAATAAAAAAGCTGATTTTTTTTTTTGCAAAAAAGTCAAAAAAGTTTCCATTTCCATGGATAAAAGTCCATTCATTCACTCTGCGTGTCCCGTAGCCAGTCAGACTGCAAGAATATAAAGTATGCGCTTGTTGCGCTCCCGGAGTTTAGTACATATGAATGTTTCATTTATTTTTTCAAGTGATGATTTGTTTGGTTTACAGAAGTTTTGGACTTTGATGGTCATAAAAAGGACTGATTTCTTTTCACAAAAGATGCAATTATTATTTTTCTGTCATGTATGAATTAGATGAATAAATTTGCATTCCATTATGCTCGTTTAAAAAATGAGACAAAATCAGTTGACTTGCGGTATATTTTGATTGCTGTACAATACACTCGTCCCAATATTGCCAAAAATAGGTCAAAAGTGTCATGTTTTGCCAGAAATGGTGGCAGCGGTGGAATTTTTGACATTTTTGGACCAATTTTTGACAATGTCTCAAAAACTGAGAAAAAAAATTAAAAATTTGAAAAATGCTATAAATTTTTTGATATATAGGGTTTGAATTTGACCATGAAACTGCATGCTGTCATTTTTACCGCTATTACTTCAAATGATGCAAAAATCTCAAAAAACAAGAGGAAAAGTTTGGGGATGATGCTGAACTTGTCTAATGCCCCTTTAAGTGGGACGAAGACAATTTTGTAGAGATATAGCTATGCATTTTAAAAATACATCATTGTGATTATGAATATAACATAATAACATAATTTATTCTTCTTTCCACAATTGCAATATTCCTCATGAATACATGTAGGCATACGTGAGGTTCTGCAGGAACACAGAAGTATGGCTTGCCCTCAGATCATCTTTGATGACTTTACCAAACAACTAGGCCGTGTTTGCAGAGTGATCCATTTCTACTCTGCTGGCTTACCTAGTATTGCAGGGGGAGGGGTTGTAATCAGTGGATAGGTGGATATATGGTCTATGTGCTGAATTGAGTATCAAGATCGGGCTATAAGATTTTCTAATAAAAAAGAAAAAAGTCACAAAAAGTGTTAAATTTTTTGTGCAATTTTGGTTCAAAATTTGCATGGTATGTATACAATGTATGGATGGGTTGTGTTGTTTCTCTTTTTCAAATTGGTGTTTTATGGGTGTTGTCTGGTTTGAAATGGCAGAAGCACACCGCTTCTTGCAACGTACTCGCGTTACCCTCTTGTCCCGGGTAACGCTACAACTTTAATAGGCTTATAGGCATAGTAGATATCCAAGAACTAAGGATCGTATCATGGTTTTAGACAGATGAGTATGACTGCACACTGCACAGTCCGAGGTGTGCCATATCCAGGTAATGGTTTGTTTACCTTCTTTTCCAAGAAATGAATATAGGCATTATGTTCACATAGTATTGAGCTGAATTTGGGAGTATCTTAACTCAGAGTTAGTATGAGTGTAGACATGTGTGGAGACAGATAATACCCATTCACACCATGACATAACAGCTGGTCATCCTTTTTAATGTGGGCACCCATAAAAGGTGGATTTGTTACATTGAGGATGATTTATGCATAAATTTTGTCATATCTTTTTAGCAATCCCATGAAATGTTTTAATTTTTGTATCATTTTAAAGACAATTTATTTGACTTTCAAGAAATTAAGAATAGAACCCAAAATGAAGTGATTAAGTAGGCTTAATAACCTGTTAAAGCTAATTAGCCAGGGTGGAGTCGGGTGTGGATGAGGGGGGTGTGGATGAGGCATCACGAAAATTTTGCATCAATTTTTGTGTCATATCTTCTTAAAAATCCATTGAAGTGTCATAAATCTGATTTGATTTCAAAGGCTGGTTATTGTTGATCAAAATCAAGTTGGAATTAAACCGAATAAAGTTGATCATTAATGCTAATAACAAGTTAAAGTCAATAAGATAATTTAGCCAGAAATCAAAACGGGCATAAAAGCGGTTGGTGTGGATGAAATATGTACATTGTGCATCAAATCTTATCATAACTTTTCAATAATTGTATGAAATGTTATAATTTTGGTATGATTTTGAAGATAATGTATTAGTCTATAAAATCAATTAAAAATAATAGCCAAATAAAGGTGTTTATTATCTCTAATCAACCATTACCAGGAGGGAGTTAGGTATGGATGAAGTGAGTGAGTTGTAACGCAAATGGGCCCGACCTCAAAAAATATGACTAGCTGGTGTTTCATGACCTTATATAGTTAATTTGTTTTGGTATTTTCGTCCACCCTTTGTTTTATTCCATGCACCGCCTGTGACGTCACGTCAGCACCAAATCCCAGTGTAGCAGATTTTGCTGTTAGGGATCAACGATTCAAGATTCAAGATTCAAGACTGATGAATCTATACTTACTCTTGAAGTTTGTTATCATTGTCTAAGACCCAGTCTGAACATGCTCAGCGCAGCGCAAAAGCAAAGTGGTGCTAAGATAATGCGTGCTATTTGCCTGTAATATTTTTTCACACCATGACATAACAGCTGGTACACCAAGACCTGATAGCTAGGCTGGTGTTTGCCATTTGTAGACCGTGTCATGTGATGATAACATGCAAAGATTTTAATAAGTCTACATACATGTTGGTTTAAAGGAAGGTGAAACAGGTGATCTATCATGAGTGGTATAAAATAGACATTAACTATATTCATTCCAAAAGCATTTTTTCAAATGAGTGCACCCTCTGATAAATGCCTACAAACCTAGTCAGTCAAAAAAATCAATGGTATGGATGATAGGGGCACCATGTTGGTAGGATCTAATCAGGAGGAGGCAGAGATGCCCTGTAACACCCTAGCTATGTCACGTGTCTATCCACCAGTATCGTCAGTAAAAAATAGTTCTCAAAAAGGTCAAACTAAAAATGTACAATGGAGTTCGATGATTTATTATATAAAAATACTGGTTTATATTATATGAACAAACAGAACATTTGGTTTGATTTTCACTTTATCATCAAGGTCAATGGGCGGATTAATTTTATTTGAAATCCCCCCTACCCCCCCCCCCTCATCTAAAACTACTTTAACTCTTCAGCTGGTTATAAAAATTATGATTTGTAAATAATTCTCTTTTGATTTTATTATTAAAAGTATGAAATTATTCAACATGATTTGTTTTTTTAGAAGACAAGATTTTACTTTTAACCCTTCAGTTGATTATGGCAACCATATTTCATATTTAATTAACAATTCTTTTTGACTTTATTATGTCCTTCAATGGATTCATATTGAAAAACTTAGATGAAATCTAAAAATTCATTGACTGCTAAAACAGACTAAAGTTCTCACGTGGATGACTTGATTACCCTGGAAGGAAGTGACAACCCTTTTCTATGTTACAAACTTGATCCAAGTCCCGACTTAGTTAACAAAAGTTTCCTGTATTATCATACGGGCATGACCTCATCAATGCTCAGTGACCTTTGAATCTTCCCCCCAACATCCCTTCTTTATGTTACAAACTTGAAACAAACCCTGTCTTTGCTTACCAAATTTCCTGTATGATGGGGGCGTGACCACATCAATGTTCAGCATGACCTCATCAATGTACAATGATTGCCCCTCCCCCACCCCGGGACAACCCTTTTCTATGTTACAAACTTGATCCAAATCCCGACTTTGCTTACAAAGTTTCCTGTCTGATACGGGGCATGACCTCATCAATGTTCAATGATCCGCTGCTATTTTGGGAGGAAAAGGTCTATTTGCCAAACGTAATTGGCAACTTTATCAGTACCATAACAGGAAGCCTGGGATTGCATTTTCCCTTCATTGAAAATAAACTTAATTATGCAGAAATTTAAAAGGACAAGAAAATGTTTGGATTTGAAATGCAGTAAATGGGGCAGTGAGTCAGCATACAAGTTGTCTGGGAATGACATAAACTTTGCTATTGGTTTGTAACATACAGAATGCACCTGTTTAGATTTAGTACCCAGTGACTGTATTGGGTATCATTTCATCATGAAACAGCATAGCTTAGCTGCGACAAATTCAATCATGTTGAACCCATTTCTGGTGAAAAAGTTCTATTAGAATCGTTACAAGTACATTTTCTTGTGACAGACAGGAAAGAGCTTATGTTTTGCTCATGACATAACTAGTCTCATTTAACAGTTTTGGTTTTGCTTCTGACAGGTGGACACATTGGTCAATTATTGCAACATTTTGTACACAAATGCTTGAATTCAGCTGTACGTTTCTGTTTCAATAACACATAGCTACTTCCACATCAGAGGAAAGCACAAGCCCATAGAATTGAAAACTATTGAATTCTAGTATCTACAACTTCTGGAGATTTACTTTTATTAATGGGACGTTTTCTTGTTTTTGTATTTAGGAAATGACTCAGCCACTATGAAGTGATAATAATACTAATTACAGAAGTATGGAGACATGTGACTGATGGACTGGGAGGTTTGTCTTGCTGTAGCCCTGGAAAACAATATGCAGGTATGCTTTATATTATTCTATTTACAAGTCAAGTTTAACCCCCTAAAGTCACGAGAAGAAAACCTTTTCATTTTTACGCGTCTTGTGCGCCAAGTTCACACGCGATACTTGTGAGCTCGCATGATTTGTCTATTCTGTTGCTGTGTGACTTGATGATCGATTGATTGGTTTGTTGTTCACGCACGGTGTGATTTGGTCTTGCCCAGAATGAAAAAGGCTTTTTTTTCCAGAGAACTATAGTAGTTGTCCAGCGTTTTAGGATAGCTCTACAGAACAGAAGTGTACAACCAAAACCTGAGGTACTGGAAAAATCAAAACAAGTCAATAATATCACTGTATCATCTTTTATGTGCAATACAAAAAAACCCATTATTTTTAATCTTTTTAAGTGAAATTTTCAATTTCCAAAATTCATTAGTTTTTCATTTGTGCTATTTAGTTTGTAAACGCTTTGAGTTTTACAATTTTGTATCAGCAAGGTGCTTATAAATGCAGGTGTTATTAATATTATTATCTTTATTTGCCGGACAAGTTTTGATCAAGAATCAGAAGGTTTTGAGTTAGGGACCGATAAAGTAAACACTGTCAAGTTGATTTTAAGTGTATTGCTTTGTGTACCAAGTTTCATTATGTAGAGCTGTTCTGAATGTGATATACTGAGCTTATGCCTTTAGACATTGTCAGAGAGAACTTATCATCTGAAATTATAATTCAAAAATTTATTGTGCTACACTGTAAGAATAAAGATGGACAGTCCGTTGTCTTACATCAACTTTCACAGTGTCAGAATATAACCTAACCGATTCCTAACATTTTATTTTAGCTTACCTCCTTGAAAAGTATTGGATGAAAACCTGGAAAAGGGGGGAGGGGGTGAATAACATTTGTTTTTACTTGGATTCGAACCAGTGACCATTCGCCTCTCAAATCCATGAAACCGATAGCAAACCACCACTGAGACACTTCCAAGGCAGTATTTGTTCCATGCATATAGCCTCTGTTCACTTATGACATATTTTGACTTGGTGCATTTTTATCCCCCTGAATTGAAAAGTAGAACAGGGATTATGGCATAGTAGTGGATGTATGCATGAAATTTGCCTCTAACTTCTGCATACTTCGATGGATTTCCACCAAGCTTGGGTCATGGGTGCTGCATGGTAACTCACATTTGTGGATGAGGTCAAAGGTCACATACTAAGTCAAAGGTCATATGAGGTCAAGTTGCAAAATAGGCTGAAATTGTCAATTTAGCCTAATTCGAAGAAAAGTTGAAGTCTGATTGGAACCAAGCTTGGTTTATGGATATGATATAAGAACTCTCATATGTTTATGTGGTGAAAGGTCACATACCAAGGTCAAAGGCCATTGAGGTCAAGTTGTAAAATAAGCGGGAAATGTCAATTTGGCCAAATGGAACCAAACTTTGGTTTTGGATATAATATAAGAACCACATATGTTGATGAGGTCAAGGTCACATGTCAAAGGTCATTCGTAAACAATGCATTCATTCTCCCTAAACATCTACATTTTTGGGGATCGCGTCAGCCTGGGGGATCGTGTGGTTCCGAGAACCAGTATTTTATTGTGATTTTCAACAATGAGATTTAATGAGATTATATCAGTTAAGATTATTGCACACCTTGTATTATAATCCCAACTGATTTTTTTCCATTGTTAGCTTATCTCAGATAGGGAGGGTTATCTCAGATAGGGAGGGGTGAAAATCTATGATCAAATTGGTAATCTCCTGCCTTCAAAGCCAGTAGTAAGCCACAATGTGAATCACTTCATGGGCAAGGATTTGCTCTCTCTATATAACAGTTATGTTAGTGAGACTTAAAGATAAAGTTAGAATTGTTAAAGAGTCCAGAGCTTTTCTGCTTACCATACAGTTATCCCTCTATGCACTTGTTTAGAATCGGCTACTCTTACATTTAATTTTCACCTATTTTGTTTGTATCTTGATATTAGATAACCACGATGCTTTCAAAACTACAAGACCAATGGCTGTAGCAGTCAACTCAACATCACAGCTGTATAGACTAGGTGTAGGCGATGCCAGTAGGCTTAACAACTCAGTACCATGTGGACTTTCAAGACAAGATATCTGTTCCTATGTGTTGGACTACTGATTGCATTAGTAGTTTTATGTAAGTTATTTTTTACAGTTAACTAAAAGGTTTGAAATGTGTATTTCAGCTTGCAAGTGAAATAAGACAAAATCAATAGTCCCTACACATGTTAATTTAGTCTATGTCTCGTGAAGAAGCCTGTTTTTCCACTACACGTATGCGAGCGCTCGATGTTTCAATAGCTTGAGCAAAGCGTAATAATTCGTCCAGAGTCAAGTCTCTCTCAAAAGCCCGTCGGCGTAGTTTTGAAGACGTACACTTGTCGACAATTTGTGTGACTAATTCCCTTTCGAGATCGGCAAACTCACAATATAAGGCGAGATCCCTCAGACGGGAACAAAACTGAGCAACACTTTCATCGGGTAATTGATGTGCTCGGCGGAACATGATTGATTCATAAGTTCTATTCCGTTTGGGTGTGAAGTGCTCTGTTAGCGAATCTACAGCTCGCTTTAAGTCACCTTCCTCCCCAATATCAGATAGGGTCTTGAATACCTGCTTTAAAGTTGGGCCTCCAAAATGTAGCAATAACACTTGCCTTTTTTTGTCTGTAATATTATAGCCAATCATGGCAGTTTTAAAGTCTTCTATCCACGTCGTCCATCGAGCCCCTTGTGAGGACGGGTTTCTGACTGCATCGAATGGTGGCAATATCGGCATGGAAGCCATAGTTGGTACTACATGTAATATTCTCGAGTCCTAAAGCTTAAAATCCTCGTAACGTGAGTTCGTCAAAATATCCGTCGTCGCCAATGTAAAGTTTGATGCTAATTAATAATAAAATAGGACACAACACAGATCTGTACTATAACATTTAATTTATTTGTTGTCATACATTACGCGGTCTGGTGCCGCCCATGGTGTAGTAGCAAGTGAGTACGTGGCAGGAATACGCACGTGGAGCAAGTGAGATGGGCTGGGGTTGCCAGTTCATTTACTAAGAGTCAAGACACTACAAAAGGCATTTTAATATCTAACATATTTCTTGATCTATGTTCCAGATTTAAGTCGCAACCATCAACCAGTCTTTCCTACTACACATCATTTCCAACCAATTCAAAATGTTATAATACCACCACTCAGAGACCAAACTATAAGATTACTCAGCGAAGAAATCGAACACAAACCCATAGATGTAGATGAACCCTCACACAATAGAGGGCAGCAGATAGATACCTCACGAGAACAAGGGCAGCATCACATCGATGACAAAGCTGTGGAGTTATCATTGGACACTGATGTGGGTCAAGAGGTCAATTTGGACGAACAGCATCAGGAGTATGACGAGAGTGGACACAGCAACAAACGCTTTAGATCAAGTGTGACATCAGCGGGGAAGAAGGATGAGCAGGGAGGATTACGAGATGGGGAGTTAAAACGACAGAAGAAATTTGACTACCCTAATGCAATGCGTGATGAGGTGAATCAGACGAAAGTTAACAATTCAGTCAAGGAACAGGGCAGTGGTGTGAATGGTGGAGATCACCAGAGGGTGCAAGACAGGAGCAGAGGTACGCCAAGTTTTTGGCGCAGAGTTGATGAGTACTGCAATGTACCCAATAAGCTTGTGACTGGAGATGAAGGTATTGTAGAAAGATGTTCCATTGTGCAAAGTAAATACAGTAGATATTTCCTTTAAATGTCCAATGTCACTTCAATCCGCTCTAGGAGGTTGTATGTAGATATGTTTGATGTGGTAGGTAAGACCAGCGTGACATCCAAAATTTTTAAGTAAGTAAACTCGACCTTTCGAATCTTGAATATTTTGCGGCAACCTTGACAAGCCAATGTATCGATTACCTTGTCGTGATGGTTGCAATGTCATATTGTTTTGACTTGGAATAAATTCAACTCTTCTTGTGACAGACCATCATGGCAAATGCAAATGTGTCGTGCTATATTACCACAACTCAAAATTGCAAAATGCTTCGCGTCTGCCACAGCTATACTTTGATCATCATAAATAGATGGGAATTAATAGGTGTTCTTAATCTGCAAGGAAAGCTAATCCCACTCACACGTGCGCCATGGATACTGATGCGCGAGTCACACATGCACTGTGTCTGCTGCAATTGTGCTGTGTTCAGCCTCACACATGTTTTTTTTTGTATCAATTCATGATGTGAAGAGGCCTGGCTTATATAGTGTTGAGCAAAGTATTCAAGCTACAAATTATGTGACACCTCTGAAACTACCTTTATGAAACAGCAGTGAACATCAGCTTTTTCTGCATGATAAGGTGAAAGAAAATCACTTGTTTAACTGAATTAACCAGGAAAAAATGTTCGGTTGCACTTACTAAGTATCCGAAAGACCAAATGTTTGAGGTGGACATCATTTTTAAATTGTGATTAGTTTTAGAATTTGCTTAAAATACAAAAAAGATACTAAATTGCTCATTTGACACTGGTTGAATGGCCATAAAATCACACATTTGCAATGTCAAGTTTCAATGTCTTTAATACAAGACTGCACTGAATGAGTCTGTTAATGACACAAATCTGCAAAAAAAATCCCAAAATATTAATTGTTCTGGGATTTTTTTTTTAGAAGGAAAGTCTTTTTTCTCATCAGTGCAATGAGTTGGTACAAATTCCTGTGACAATCATTTGCGAGTGTCAAAATTTATTCTGTGATACTTGACTCCTTTAACCCTAATAGTATAAAATCATTCAAAACCATACAAAGCCTTAGTCCAAATACGTCACAATCAATCATTACACAATCGCCCCAGTCTATAACTAAACAAGGAAAGCTTAAACCTGCCTGAGTTCCCACCGTAGCACGAAACCACTACCCTCGCCTGCCACACTAGGGGTCGCAGGTTTGTGCCTTGGGCCTGGCAGCTGCACACAATTTTTTCCATTCCCCTCCACTCTATGTGTTTTTACTTAGTTTATTTTCCCCCTTCCCTGTGAAAATGCTAAAAACATTGGGAACTGTTAGTGTTAATGGTTTCTAAAATTTCATTTCTTGACAGGCCGAATCCCATCTAGCAACTACCAGCTGCTTGCAGTGCACATGCTCATCCGTCATGGTGACAGAACTCCTCTCACATTAATGAATATACCCAAGCTGAAATTTGACACCAACTGGAATTGTGATCTTCAAGAAGCCAGCAAGAATCCTTCATTATCAGCCCTTGTTGATTTTATAGCAACGACTGAAGTTGGATCGGGAGAAACTCCTGGTCCAAAGGTCGCAATGTTTTTACAGAGTTTACCAATTGGTCCAACTTCTGAATTATGCTTCAGAGGTCAGATGACACCAGAAGGTTGGATGCAACATGTCTTACTTGGCAAACACACAAGGGCAGCATACACGGGGGCGCTGTTTTCTCCCAAAGTATCATGGCATGATGCTATTGTGCCAGTTACAGTGTACAGTACCACCACTGCAAGAACACAGCAAAGTGCATATGCTTTTATGTATGGACTGTTGCCAGGTTTGAGACATAAAGATGGCAACCGAGTCCAAAAAGTAGGTTTTATTAATTTTTGTTACGGGATTATGTGCAATTGTCCGTCGGTGATTGATTTAGGGGATTTGAAAGATAATCTTCATGGTAAAAGACAAAGAGAAAATCAAGATATCAAAGATGTACTCAAAGAAATGGAGCAGGTTTTAATGCCAGAGAATAGAAACACTAAGAAGCGCAAGAAAAGTCAACTTCCTGCGGTGCATATCTTGCACGATAATTTCTTCGCAGCTTTGTGCCATAATAAAACTTTTCCATGTGGTCCAAATGGATGCGTTACTGCAGATCATTTGAGCAAATTTACGCTAGGAATGGATACAGTATCTCAAGAATTGCGAGCTGATGATAATAGTACACACATCCAATATGGCCGCCTATTCATGCATCCGTTACTGTCTACAATTGTGCATGAAATGGAAAATGCTGCTTTTAAGAAAAGACGACGAGGCCATTTGACATTGTACTCGGGTCATGATTTAACAATTAACTCTATGCTTGATGCGTTGGGATTTCCGGATCATAAATGGCCGTATTATGCATCTCGTATCAATTTTGAACTTTGGACAGATAGATTTTCACAACATTACTTGCGTGTTTTGTATAACGGTATTGATCACACTAAACATTTGCGATTTTGTCGCAAGAAAGTCAACAAGGATGGTTTATGTCCGCTACAGTATTTTTCGTCTTTCATCAGTGAGGATAATATTCAGTACTTTAATTCTGGTAGTTATGCTGAGGCTTGCCAAAAAGAGTTCAGGCGGCCATAATGTTTCTTTCAAACTGTGGTATACTTTGTTGTATGTATCCAAGAGAAGATATTATGTGTATCCCACCATGCATTGCTTCCTATGGGATTGTTTGTATAGGAAATTATGTAGTGATGAAATGAGTCTAAATCAAAGTTAATTGTTGTAATCTTGCATCTTGGGCATGTTTCATCACTTATATTTACTGTACAAAACAATTACATGGAAAGCAGTGCATGATGGGAAGCACACAGTATCTTCTCTTTGTGAAGTCTTGGTAAGTCACTTGTATTCAGAGGTGGATTGATTGCTCACAAATACAAATACAGAAAAAGGATGCTTTTTCTCAGAAAGATTTATAACATGCAAATTGCACGATTGATCTGATGGTCAATTTGTAGGGGTCATTTACGAGCATGATATCCACTTTTCAAGTAGCCCCATGGATGTGTAGTTGCTACAGTAACAGACCTCATTATGGCCATCAGTGTTTCCGCTAAGGCCGTATGGCGCGCCATTGGCGTAGGAGCGGTGAAAATTGGCGCAATGAGTTTCTGAAAATGTGTAAGGAAGATATTTTTCTAGCTTTATTGAGCCAATTTTCAGCCACAGCTCATGATTTCAGCGCAAGCACCTCCTAAACTTTGTCAAACTTGCTCGAATTGGCGCAAGCTCAAAAACCTTAGCGGAAACACTGATGGCCATTCAAAATTTCTGTGATGTAGTAAAATTCATTTACATTAATCAAAAATTGTTTAAATGGGTCATGCTAAAAGTATGTTTCAATGGGATAAATGCAAAAAAAAAATGATTTTTTAAGTCTTTGCATCTGGCCAAAATCTAAAGACAACAGACACTCTGAAACTGCCAAAATGCACCATGCATTCAGAGTCCTGCCATTTCACCTCTGCCAATATGCAGTCTTTATACACGCTAATTGTATTAATAAGGGGTTGTTTCAAAACTCAACTGGCGGCTCTCTACTGGTTCTGGCTCTGACTAGTTTTAGGCCGTTAGCTATTGTTTATTCTGGATGAACCAGCCAGAAGCAGCCCCTAATAGAGAATAAAATCTAAATACTGAGTATTGATAGACAGCAAGTTATATCTCATTGATGAAATCGCTGGACTATTTGTTTATAGAGACAGTTATGGCCTAGTGGTTGAAGCTTACAACTCCTGAACAAATGGTTTTGAGAGTCGGGATTTTGAACCCATTGGGCAGCACTTTTACCTGAATTTATCCAAAAACTTGGCTTGCCTACATCTGAATTCTTGTACATTCATACGGACCATACCACATTCATTTTTATCGGAAGTGTTTCCCAATAATTTCCACTCAACCTGCAAATGGATTGCGACAGCAGACAGGCATGAAAACGCGACGGAAGTTCAGCTTTTCTCAACTGTTGTGATAACATGAGCTCAAAGTCAAAATGTAGCTCAACAAAAAAGTATTGCAATATCATTACAACTCAGCAAATGTATTGTGAATGTAAATAAGAGAATTTATATATTGTAGCATAACCCTTAATTGAGGACCCTAGAACCAGAAGGGGGTTAAGTCACATTGAGTACAACCTGAGAAAATGTCACAAACATCATATCATTTGTGTTGTCTTGAATGGTATTGCTGTATCTCACAGTGACTCTTACACATGCTCTGATCATCAAATTACTACAAAACTAGTACAGAATGTAGAAATGAGAATTCTGTAGCAGGAAATTGACGCAACTCAATTTTCAAGATTTTGTGACTTAACCCCCTTTTAGTTTTAGGGTCCTCAATTGTTGTATAGGTAAGCTCAAAACATGCAATATGCACATTTTCTGTGCGTTTACATTTGATATGGATTTAACTCAAGAAGGCAACATCATATTGCAAGGGGCACAACTAATTTTCAGGGGGATGGAAGTTATTTTGGTTATATAAAAAAACTTATAATAATAATTGACCCAAAGAGGAGAAGGGGGAAAAACTTGCCCTACTACTTCAGGATAAATAACTACATAACAATTACATTGAAATTTTAAAAACTTAGCAAAAGCATAAAAGAAAACTTGACCCAACCTCAACTATCATGCTCCCCTGAAAATCAAATAGTGCACTCCTAACAACTAGGCATATATATTGTTTGTGATTAAGAGATTTATGTTGTAGCATAACCCTGTGACTGACTTACAATTTTCTCATTCTAACCTTATACTTTGATCAACACCAAATAGGCGGGCCTCTTCACATCGTGAACTGATACAGTTAAGCGTGTGCGTAGCTGAACATGGCATAACTGCAGAAGACGCAGCGGGCATTGTAAGTGTGATTCGTGCATCAGTGTCTACGACACGCATGTAAGTGGTATTATGTTTACTTGCGGATGAAGAAGTCTCATAACTCCTGCCTATTTAGTGTTGATCAAAGTATAGAAACAGGGGGGATGGTTGATAAAAGATGTTTTCATCCAGATTCAAACCATGGGCCTTCCTAATCCAAAACTCATGTACACCCATGGCAGGACATTGTTGAGTCTTCTCCCAGGCGAAATAAGTCCGGTATAACCCTCACCTGAGATGTATTTGGATTGTTTTCACTCAAACGATCAGATTTGGTGAGATTTATATCAGATAATTTCGTGGACAATGTAAACAAAAATGCAGGGCAGGATTTGCATTTACAAATAAGGGGCCCTGCAATCTGAATTCCTGTTTATACTGTCCATAAATTATTGATTGGCCTATAAGTATATTTTGTGTGTTAAGTAGAGATGTGTTTTCCACCAGCCATGTTAATGCACCATATATTATTGAATACTTTCTACTTCATGGAGCTTTCATATTTTTATCAAAGTTTCTTTCATATTTTTTACTTGTACCTACAAGGCTTGATTCAAAAACTGTACATATTTCTCAGCTTCCAAACTATTTTCCAATGTAACTTGTGTGACCTTTTTACATAAAATGATTTTTCATGATTTGCTACATGTATATTGATTGGGGTTCAAGGAGTTTGAAATGCCACCATCTTGATTGTCACATATGGAGGTTGAGCTTTTGTACATCCAACATTTACCAGATGTGTGTGTGACACTTTTGAAATATGCTTAGAGTTGCAACTGGAAGTGTGAGTGTGGTTTATGTATGAAATTAAATGCAACCGTTGTTTGCAAGACATGCGCGAAACAAGGCAAAGTTGAAGTTACCCGGCTTACAATCATTAAGCTTGTTTTCAAACAATTTCAGCATGCATTTAAGCTCACACAACAAGACGGTGATGATTACCTATTCCAGTGACAATTTACAATTCCTCTTTTAGAATTCTTGACCATGTAAAGTACTACGAGGGTTGTTCAATAAGTTTGTGGCCTGAGGTAGAAGGAGATGGGCTATACAGCTTTCATTAATATAATATACTTGTAGGTCACCTCAATTGATGAATATTTGGAAAGTTTAAAGTTGATATCTGCTTTGGTTTTTATTTTACAGAAACTTCAAGCATGTTAATAACAATGGTATAGTGTCAGGTGTTGGTATCGGTGATACCGGATTAAAACGCTCACGACGCTATATGAATAAGCAGTTCCACAAAATTATATATATTATATAAAAACTATTTAATAAGTTAATATCAAAACTTTAGTTTCTCCTGGAAACTATTTTAAATGATATAATACCTGAAAGTCAATATATTTAAATCATAAATTATAGTTGCAACTTTGTATTTTAAAGAGCTCTGTACCAAAATTGTTTCAAAAGTTCCGACGTCCGATGTTACTGCTCCGTCACTGATGAACTCGTAAAACCAATGATGACAGTTCCTCGAAATAAAATCCTTATTAGAAAAGTTGACGTACCTTCGTCGACAGAAATTAACTATAAATTGTTACCCACAAGAGTCTTGTGCAGTTATGTAATAAAAACCTGGTTGCAGAAACCAAATGCTGAAGTTGCTCCTTTAAAAGATACTTCTGTACTGGACTACACCATCCAACTCAAATGTCAGGCTCCAAGCCCCAAATCATACGTAAAAAAGCGGCTACAGATAAATAAGAAAACATACAAAATCCTCCAATAAAATCTGTACCATAATCAAATTTGAATGTCAAATGTCAACCTAGTTGTATATTTCAATTGAATTTATCACATCCATAAAATCATCACTGAGTATATTTTTATCAGTGATATAACAGGACTGATTTAGAATCCTTTC
>JXSR01S022496.1:20275-35576 GCA_000969725.1 Ophiothrix spiculata
TGAAAACTAATTAAATTTAAAGAGAAAATAGGATAAAGAAAAAATCCTGCCACTGGCTGATTCGAACCTGGAAATGAAAACCCAAAAGTTCTCACGTACCTTCGCCCTAACCACTGAGCCACACGAAACTCAGGCAAATAGATGTGTCAAAAATTTTGCAAATTGATAATATACCAGTACTATGTTTTTATGCACTGAGCATGCGTGACAAAAAGCGCCGCCATATAGTCTCATTTATATCTTGTTTACGTAAAGTAAATGGCTGCGCAAATTGTATATTGAAGTACGTAGAGTAATATACCAACAAGTTTAGTTTTTTTGGTGATACGGTACTCAATTATTTCACTTTTTTAGTAGGCAATTTAAGGGTAAACTAGAGGACTGCCAAGTAAATGGGGAACCAAATATGTTCTTAATGGACTCTACGTTAAAAATCTTGAAAAAAATATCTTGGCTAATCGAACGAATCGTATATGTTTATCGATAAACAATCACAGCCAGATAGCACGTTTTTCCTATGGAATGGTTCTCGGTTTTTTCACTGTGAATAATTTTTCGATAATGGTGATGGGAAGGTATTCGTAGCTGCTGTTCATAGGAAGCGATGTATGATAGAAAGCACATTATATATTCTCTTTGGAAGCCCTGTCGTCCAACACCTTTTGAACTCATAAGCACGTAACATAAACAAGGCACATGAACTCAATGTTTTTGTATGTACACACCCTATTATTGAAGCCAATAAATTTCTTATAAATCATGAACATGTAAGAAATGTGTGGAGTAAACACGGGAATCACCACACGTAGTAAGAAAGATTTTTATCTTTTCACATGATTGCTTAGTAGAAGAACCAATCAGTGAATTTTCGATATCGCTGCATAGTCGCACACGCTCTCTGCATATGCATTCTGCAGATTTTTGACTTCTGTATGAAATTTAATGATTTCAATAATAGTTAGCTAAAGAAATATTAATGTGAACATATATGGCTAATATTTCGAGGGTTGAAAGCCAGAAAGCCATATCTGCAGCAAGAAAAAAAAGAGGCAAAAGGCAGTATTTGCACGTGCAACAAAGGTGCAAATACTGCCTTGTGACCCTTTTTTTTTTCTTCCTTCAGATACGGCCTTATGGCTCTCAACCCCCGATTTATAGTGTAGTGGTAGAATTAACAATATTGTAGGTGACATTGTAAGTTAACTAAAACTAACTAAAATTGAGAAAATGTATCATGATGATGATATTCTTTTTCTCATTAAGGCTGAATATACAGGGTGTCCCAATAAAAACGCAACATACTTTGAACTTTTTTTTTGAGAAAACAGATCACAATTTTGAGCAAACGTTATAATAATATGATACAGTAGACCATTGGCTTTTACAAGATTTTTGTTTTGTTTAATTTGGAACTCTGAATCAAAAGTTATTGCACATTTTGTAAAGACATGAAAAATCTTGATGGTCTGATTTGTTAATCTGTAAAGATTCACAATTGGTGACGTAATGAGCACACGTTGAATGGAAATTGTTAAAAACATAACATAATTAGGAGAAGCATCCCTTGAACTCATTTCATGACATAAGGATCCAATTTAATGAGGATCTACTAGTATTAAGCCGGTTGTTTCGTCTGGTTAAGTCGACCTGTTGCGTCCCCTTGACGGCCAGATGAATCACTAACTTACTTGAGTTCTTAAACTTCTTTGTCTTCAGTTGTTTTACTTGATTTATGTTAAAGACTTGTGAATAACAGTCTTATTGGTTGATACCTTTCATTATGATACTTTTTTGACTCTTTTGGTAGAAATTATATCCTTAACTACCCAATTGTCTTACCAGAAGTAACAGATTCAAGGAATATGAGAGTATCGTGAAGATCCGTACTTTAATTTGAAAATTTTGACCTGTTTCAGTTAGAGATAAACTTGAAATATCACTTTATGTTAGGTACAGGTTAGGTAAGATTTGTTTGAGTTGACTGTGCTCTAGTTGGTTGCAGAATACTGTCATATTCTCCTCATTTCAAGTTCTGTATTCCTTTAGCTGGAAGTTTAATCTCACAAATCGGACCAAAGTAGATTTAAAGGGTTTTCTTAAATTCTTCATATCTTTGAACTGGAGTGGTAAAATTAAACAGGACAAAAAGCACATTGTAGAGTAATTACTCCACTTTTGAAAAATATATATTACTATGATTTATTCTTTTGGCAACTATTTTTAATATTTTTGATTAGCTCGTTGCATTAATATTGGGACAAGCTGTATTTGCGCACATGTCACCCTTTGAGCAAGACCTAGATTCAGAGTGTCTGTTGTATGTGGTAGCAGCAATGTCGCAATGACGTCAACAACTTCACAATTGTGCACACAAACTCAATTTTTTCTCTTTTTTGTGATTTAAAAATGTTTGTGGCAGGCCTGGTTTGTGGCAAAAATGAATATCCAATGATTCAATTGGTTGTTGTTTTTTGTCACGACAACACATTGTACAAAGTTGGATTGAATTCAATAGTAATTATGCAAGAGTTGTACCGCATAGGTACAAATGTGAGCTACAAATGTGAACTGCACAGACTTGATCGTCTTCTGCAAATACACAGTACAAAACAACAGCTACTCTGAAAAGCAATTGAAGTAAAAGTTGCCATTCCTCGGAAAATACAAACGTAAAAAGATCCAGAGTTCAGGGCACGATTACATGCAAATGAAAACACTAGATTTATTTAATGGTGCTGAACCCTGCATTTTGTTCACATTGTCCATGGAATGGTGACTTTAATCAACATATTATTGATATATTTATCGGTAAGTGGGATAGAAGTATGATTAGTGTTATTTCATCGTAGAACTAAATGTTACTTGTCTTTTTTCTGCATATTCCATGCATATCAATTGTATACACGATTCAGATCTCGAGGCAGAACAGCAAAGAAGGAGGGAACAAGGTGTGCTGCATTCTCCACTCATTCCATCATTGTTTATATTATAACCGCCCATCATATATATAACCAACTCAACATCTTCATATATATATATATATATAATCCACCAATCATTTATTGGCACAACTTGATGCCATGTATTCTGTTTAAAGGTGTGTTCATACTAGAATGGGTAACATATTTTGCATCAGTAGTATTGATGAAAAGAGCGTATTTAGATTTTGAGCTCTTTTGTTGTAATGGTGCGATGATGTCATAAATTTGGCAATCTTAACCTTGTCGTACATAGCCAAGACTTGCAATACTCATATGTAAGGTATACCAAGACGTGCTGTCCAACTGGGTTAGATGTTAACAAAATAACCCAATTTTGCCCAAAATCCTTAAACATGGATCACATTTTCAAGAAAACTGCTAAAATGGGCAAAAATCACAAATATTGCGCGAGCCAGGGAAATTAAATTGTTAAAAATCGGCCTGGTTTTTGGAGCAAAATCCCTAAACATGGGTGCCCTTTTACTCAAAAATTACCCCTAAAGATGAGTTAGGGTTCCGGAATCTGGACCACACATCCTTGTCCAGACCAAAGTTGAAGACCCCCTCCCCTCCCCTCCCCTCCCCTGATTTTGGTTCCCTCCCCTCCCCTGATTTTGGTTGATCACTAAGACTCTGAATGCACCAATAATCTTGCTTTGGTATGAAAATTTTGTAATGAGTCGGCTTATTGATTACTCTGCCGTCATTTTATTTGTTGTGTCACCTCTCTAGTATGAACAACCTTGATTTTTCTACAGACCCTTGTCTCACCAATTTCAGTTGCTGGAACATGGATTTTCATACTTTTCACATTCTTTGAAGGAAGAATTTTAGGGATTTTTTACAACTGAAGCTTGATCTACTGTTTGTCATTTGATATTTTGTAGTGTAGGACTAAAGCACTATCTGTGGCCCAATTCTGCCATGGGTGTTTATATGCAAAGAAATAATTTTTTGCAAAAGAATATGCTTAAAACGAAAGTATATCTTTTGTGGAACAAAGCCTTTACCCTGGGTTTTAATATGATAACCTTATAAGTTGTAATCCACATATTTATTAATTTATACTGAATTTATACATGAATAGAAACATTTCTGAAATGCAATAGTCAAACACTTTTAGAGGTTGAAACCAGAAATGTGCTACTATATAGCTTGACTGCTGTATCTCAAAATACTTTACAACTCTGAAGTATGAATTTAGTTTGGCATTATTGGCGTTTTGAATTTTCAGTGCATCCAGTACTACCACTATGGTTAGACAAGGGTCAATTCTGTTCACAATAAACTACAGAAGCCCGTCTAAATTATGAACTAGCATACATTTTTGTTTTTTATTATTTTTTTGTAAACCTAATCTGCATGTCTTTAACTTCAGGGCATGTAACTAGTGATTATTTTGGACTTGCCTAAATCTATAATCTTTACTCCACTCTACTCATTCATTTGATTAGTTCAATGTAAACTTGACTCTCTTTCTCCCTCTCTATCTCTCGCTTCTGGAATGTTCCACATTGCATCAGATTCTTCTAGAATGTTCCACATTGCATCAAATTCTTCTAGAATGTTCCACATTGCATCAGATTCTTCTGGAATGTTCCTTTAATATTGCATCAGACTTTGGCATCTAGGTGCTTGGCAGGCATGCTTGAATGAAACTGAGATCTTTCTGTAACCCTTAAGTATTCACCAGCTATTTAAAATTAAAAAATCAATAAATCAGTATTCTATGTTGATATATGTATATTTGTTTCAAATTCATTGGGAACTATCAGCTCTGAAGTCATGTTTATGTATTGTTATTGTTAGATGTCACGTATGGCCAAATTTGGCTATCCCCAGCTGATTCTAATTGTAGTCGAAATTTTAATTAATTTCTAACGAGATTGACTGATAACAATTGCAATTGCAAAAAACAGTAGAAATTGACTGCTGTTGTTCCAGTCTAACCTACCTGGGAAAAAACGAAAAAGAAGCCTACAATAAGCTTCCAGAACTGGCAGTTCTGGGGGTTGTCATTGATTAGAATAATAGCAACCAGCCAGAAACGTCAATTTTTGGTGGTCAACCACCGGATGAGATTTCCCAGCAAACACAAAACGTGTCTGAAACGTTTTTCAACGGTTCTGAATCGGTTACAATTGGGTTTTCTTAAGCCTTTCTTGGAATGTTTTTGGAAAACCGTTTTTAAAGTGTTGGTTTTTCACGTTTTTCATACGTAAATTAAACCTATTTTTAACGTTTCTAGAACGTTGTGTTTAAACGTTTTTTAAGCGGGAAAAAAAACTCCACACTTATACGTTTTTGAAACGATTTTTGGAAATGTTTTCTGACCAAAACTAAAACCATTTTTAATATTCAGAAAACTTTCTTTAGCTAGCTGGGTTAAAGTGCCCCCTGAGCATATATACATGCACATCTTCATATTATAATCAGGGATATATTTTTCATAATTTTAATTATAGATGCTAGATATATTGAAAATGGTAAAGAGATCCTGAAAATAGTCATTAATAAAAATTTCTATAGAACATGAAATGGGAAATAGGTGAAATCTTAAGGGTCAAAGAAATGATCTCCTTTACTGTGTGTAAATTGTATTTGAATTATTGTTGAATTTTAACAGAAATAGGTAATATAAGCATGACACAAAAAAGTAATATCTTTACATCATGTAAAGAACTCAAATTTCCTTACTCAATATTGAAAAGAATTATGTTAATTTCTGCTGAATTCTGACATTAATTGAAATATATGGCTTTATAACTGGCACTGATTTTGTTCCTACCATTTCTTTTACCAATAAGTGTCCAACAGAACTCCAAGTGATTTAACAGATCTTCAATTTTCTTCTTGTGGCTTGGACTCACATAGATCTGAAAATAAGAGCCTCACCATTAGTCCCATTGACCTACAAAGGTGGTATGGGGATTTGCAGATTCCCTTTTCGGTACACTGTGTCTACCACTCCCTAAGGAATAATACCATTAATACCAAGCATGTTCTGTAGTGTCCAAGTCTTTATCTTTTAAAGGTTTAATTCCTAAGACTCCAGTTTCAAGCAGAAGTTTAGAAATTTCTGTTTTTACAGATTACAGTTAATCCCTTTTTTGAGAGTCAATCCTCTTTGCCCAAGCTCCCCGGTTCAGTAATTTGGCCACACTTTTCCACCAAAGAAAACAAGATGAGTGCCCCCCCCCCCTCCTCATCATATCAAAGGCAGTTTGTACACATTCAACATCATTAACACTTGAATATACTATGTTGAAATAGCACTGCTATGATTTTGATGAGAAAGATTAAAATATAAATATAATATATGCACTCGCCCCTAAATTTTGGCAATTGTGCACAGACACCATGACAGTTCACAAAAGACACAATGTCATAGACATATACCACGTGAATCAAAAAAAAATTGTGCACCGATTAAAACTGATTTTGACCTTGATTAAAGCTATAAAACATAAATTTGTTATTGTTATAAAGCAGATTAAATAAGCTTTCAGATGCAGAAAAAATGATAGAAATCGGATGAAAAAAAAAAATATGACCTATTTTTTAAGTACTTCTTAGCTTTTATCATAATGCCATAACCCGTAATTGTATACGTAATATCTTGCTTAACTGTGTAAATCCCATTGGAATGGAAGAAAAAGAGACGTAGTTACAAAATTGGTCATATCTTTTTTCTTTTTTATCCGATTTCCATCATTTTTTCTGCATTGGAAAGCTTATTAAATTTGCTTTACAATTATGATTTGGTGCTTTTATCAAGGTCATAATCAGTTTTAATCTGTGCATAATTTTTTTTGATACACGTGGTACACAATGTCATAGACACATACACATAAATATTTGGAGATTGTACATCAATTATATATTCTAACAATGGAGATTGTGTCTGCACAATGATGCATCAACCAGATGTGGATTCTTGCTGTGTATTGAACTGTGCGTATGTATTTGCACCCGTCAACGCCCTCTCGCTCACAGTATGTGAGGCACGCACACTTACCATTTGTCAGATCTACATCAATGTACATCCCATATGCGCTCACAATTGTTTCACCGCTTGAGTATAGACAGGAATACTCATATATTGGTTTTAATCAATATGATTACATCATTCAATTGAAATTCTAAAATGGATTCTAGTCGTTAATATTGTTGAATGTGATGCCACTTTAGTATCAGGGGGCACGATACATTCGAGGCTTAAAGGGGCATTGGACAAAATTTTAAATTTTATTTGAGTATGATTTACACTTCATATGTTAGAAAATAACAGTCAATTACCGGATATCGGGAAAATTTTGATCAAAACATTCAGAAAGGTCTAAAATGGGAATTTTATTTTGTTTGTTGATCTTGAGGATAAGACTACTCTGTAAATGTATTTATTGATGTTATAAATCAAGAAAGAGACCAAAATTTGTTTTGTAAAACATTCCTTTGACATCATAGATTGCAGAAAAATCAAAAGAAATTTGGAGTTGCATTAGATCTCCTGAAAATCCCAATTTTAAACATTCAACTATAGAGGGCGGTATTTATTGTTGTCGACAATGATAATTAAAATGTAAGAATATCAAAATATTTTGATATATAGGGTATGTATTTGACAATGAAACTTTACATGCTGTCATTATTACCGCTAATACTTCAAATGATGCAAAAATCTCAAAATGCTTGGGGGAAAGTTTGGCGATGCTGAACTTTTCCAATGCCCCTTTAAGACTTGATCAGAGATTTAAATACCTGGCCAACAGAGGGGGGAGAAACAATTGATCATGAGGTTATCCGTGCAGAGGGAAATAATTCAATGCCCAAAAAGCAGGAGATGTTACTTTCACGACTTTGGAATGCCAAATCATTTTATTCTAGCTGAATGTTATGGCTACATAATTGCCAATTCAGTTCGGGAAAGGTCGTGATTCCTTTACGTAAAGGAATTCCTTCATGGTTCGACTTCCGTAAAGGAATTCCTTTATTGTACACTTAAGGAATTCATTCACACTAACTTTAAATCAATTTTTGGAGCAACCTATGAAAAACGGAGAACATTTTACAGCATTTTATATTTATTGGGACCTATTCTGAAATTTTAGCTATGAAATTTTGAGTTCTGTCTGCCAAAATGTTTCTGTTTTTTTGAAAAAAAAATTGCAAACTTTTTTGGTAGATAGAATTCATAATTTCATAGCTAAATTTAAATTGATTTAAAGTTAGCGACAAGCATGAATGAACTCCTTTACTGTACAATGAAGGAATTCCTTTACGGAAGTCTAACCGTGAATAAATTCCTTTACGTAAAGGGGGTTACGACCTTTCCCGAACTAAATTGCCACCTTCCGTTCAAGAGAGATAGAGAGGAGAGAGGAGATATCATTACATTTCACAAACTCAGAGTAACTAGTGATGCAGCATCAGTTTGATAGCATATGAAAAGGTCCTGGGTTCGATTCCTGGGCTCGAGCACAAAGTTGTCACTGCATTTTGCTAGCATACATCACACTCCAAAAATTTTCCCACCACCAAGAGTAGAGTATTATATGAAACTACTAATAGTTATCAAGTTATAATTAAAGAGGTCAATAGCTTTTTAACTAAAACACCAACTGGAATTGCACAATTTTTTTTGTTTTTTTTTTTGTTTCTTGTTAAACCATATTGCTATTGACTTTAAAATGAACAAAGTAGGTCACATTAGGCCAAAAAAAATATATTGTTATGTTGCCCTCAGCGACCGACCCTATTCAAAATTTAAAAAGAAAATATTAGGGTCGGGGAAAGCACCAATTTTGCTCAGATTGGGTGTTTTTAGTGAAAATATTGTGAAAATAGTGGAAAATGCACCCAAATTTGGTACTTTAGGTGCTTTTTTAAAAAAAATAATTATTAAAAAAAATTCGACCAACCGACTCATTTTTTCAGAAATCCCACTTGAGGGCAACACAACAATTTATTTTTTTTGGCCTTATACACACATGATACACTACCCACCCATGTTCACCTCAATACAAGCAAATGCAACTTTCTCAAAGCTCAAATTTGGAAAAGCTGCAATTATGTGTCTATATTATTTGATAATTTGAATATTTCTTACGCCCTTATTAATCTTTCAGAATGTCAATCCCAATCATCGATGTAATGACGTCATTGTGTTGGACGGAAATCCACAAGTCCTTACCGCTCGTTTTATGTACAGCTCACTTGACATGGTCACGCTTACTGGAGAAAAGGTTGGTATACAAATATTTAAGAGCAGTCAATATTTGTTTTATATACTGATTTTGTTTTCGATGTAATGACGTCATTGTGTTGGAAGGAAATCCCCAAGTCCTTACCAGTCGTTTTATGTTGCTCTATCTAGCTCGGGCAATTCACCGATATACTTGTTCATTTACCTCAGTAAATCGACCGGTTAGTCAAGGTTCTCGTGCTAGTCCTCATGTTTTGTCCCACCCCTTACTTTGACCTAAGTTTAGGTTCAAAAACTGGGACACTCCTCGAGTTACTACGATAATAAACTATATTCCTGGTATCTTATATTAGATTCATAATTCAAACCAAATGAAAATATATTTCTATTACCTGCACTATTCCAATGTACCACACAAGCACAGGGGAGTATGAAAAGGTTACGATGATTCCATGAAATCTGTAAAATTCAAGACCTGTCCATTTTCTGTTATATGACTAGGTCCAGAAAGATAAATTTGTGCTTTAAACACTGAACACTGTGCATGGTCTATGCATAGCTTGGTTTGAGATTTAGATTTTAGCAATTTAGTTCCATATACATTGTATATAATTTAAATGATATACAAATTAATCAATGGACAGAAAGGCCTGTATATATTTCACAAGACATTTTCCAGATAATTCGAAAAGAATCAAAGCATGGAGCCAAGGCTTGGCCTGTTATTTAGTAGTGTATAACCTTAATTTGATAATATCTAGAGCTAAGACAATTTATTTAGCGGTATATGATCAGTTTGATATCCATACAGTCTACATCAAGAGATTTTATCTATTTTGCTACTGAAGAAAAAGATACACATGGAAGAAACCAATTGTATTTAGTGGTGTATAACCTTAACACTTAACTGCATAAGGGGGGGGTACCATGGTACCCAACATTTTTTTTTTCGGTTCTCGCATTTTAACACCCCAATATTTCGGGCTGTTACTTTATGTAGTTGCCTAAATAGTAGATGTGCTTCTTTTGGCGAAAAAAAATTGAGGTCGTTTTTGAGCTAATTAGCATTTAGGGGAGGTGCGAAAGTGAAATTTTCCAAATTTTATTTCAGTAATGTCAATGTATTCATGATCTCCTAATTTGAACCAAACTTCATTGGAAAATTCCTTCGGGAAGTAAGTTTTTCAAATTTTGGCCAAGATCAAGATGTCGCGCTATGAAAATCGGTTATTTGGCAGCCATTTTGAAACGGCACGCATATTTTTAATTTTTTCCCTGAAATATGGTTGTGATAAGTGTACCTATATATGGTGTAAAGATTATTAAAAATTTCTGGCGTGGAAAGTGTTTTTTATAAGGGGGGGGGGGTACTATGGAATCCCCCCAACCCCTTATGCACTAACGGAAGTGTGGGGTACCTTATGCTGTTAAATGTTAATATATTTTTTCTGACTAGGTTGACATTCATGTGATGACACAGCCTCCGTCAGGGGAGTGGATACATTATGCTACTGAAGAAACCAATAAACACGGAAGAAACCAATTGTATTTAGTGGTGTATAACCTTATTTCTTTTTTCTGACTAGGTTGACATTCATGTGATGACACAGCCTCCCTCTGGGGAGTGGATACATTATGCTACTGAAGAAACCAATAAACACGGAAGGCTCAGCTACACCTTGTCAGAATCAAAGAGAATGGGGCAGGGCATATATCCAGTCAAAATGGTCGTCAGGTAAGTTCCCCCTCCCCTGAAAGACTGAGCTATACTTTGTGAAAATCAAGAAGAATGGGACAGGGCATATATCCAGTCAAAATGGTTCCAGGGCTCCACCTTGTCTGATTCAAGGAGAATGGAGCATATATAATCATCAGGTAAGATCCCCTCCCCTGAAAGACTGAGCTATGCTTTGTGAGAATCAAAGTGAATGGGGAATGGCATATATCCAGTCAAAATGGTCATCAGGAAAGATCCCCTCCCCTGAAAGACTGAGCTTTACTTTGTGAGAATCAAAATGAATGGGGAATGGCATATATCCAGTCAAAATGGTCATCAGGAAAGATCCCCTCACTTGAAAGACTGAACTATACTTTGTGAGAATCAAGACGAATGGGGCAGGGCATATATCCAGTAAAAATGGTTGTAAGGTAAGTTCCCCCTTCCCTGGAAGACTTGGATACACCTTGTCAGAATCAAGGAGAATGGGTCAGGGCATATATCCTGTCAAAATGGTTGTAAGGTAAGTTCCCCCTCCCCTGGAAGACTGGGATACACCTTGTCTGAATCAAGAATGGGGCCGGGCATATATTCAGTCAAAATGGTTGTCAGGTAAGTTCTCCTCCCACTGGAGGAATGAGCTACACCTTTTCTGAACCCAGAAGAATGGGACGGCATATATCCTGTCAAAATGGTCATCATGCAAGTCCCCCCTCCCCTGGAAGACTGGGTTTCACCTTGTCAGACTCAAGGAGAATGGGGCAGGGCATATATCCAGTCAAAATGGTCGTCAGGTAAGTTCCCCTCCCACTGGAGGAATGAGCTACACCTTGTCTGAATCCAGAAGAATGGGGCCGGGCATATATTCAGTCAAAATGGTCGTCATGTAAGTCCCCTCTCCCCTGGAAGACTGGGTTGCACCTTAATTGTCAGAATCATACCTGTCAAGTCTCCCGATTTTGTCGGTTTTCTCTCGGTTTTTGGTAGTGTTCCCGCCCTCCCGATCGGGTTTACATTTTATGCAAAATCTCCCGATTTTTAAAAAAATCTACCGCGGTCTCCCGCTATCGTGAAAATTCGCTATAGTTGGCATTTTTGTATAGTTGAATTACACACCAAGAGCAAGGAAAGTAAGCCTATTATCGTAGATGCGCTAAAATATTTTTATCACCTTTGCTATTATGGGAGCACACCAGTAAATAACTCCTCCACTCACAGAAATACACGTAAGTGTTACCGGAATCATGTAGTATTTTACTGTTGTGTGCCCTCACCTACACTTCAGAACGTCATTGGAACGTCAGCTGATACGGTGATTTTTGAACTACAGTTATCTTTAAGTGTTTTCGTGTTTTTGAATAGCCTGCGAATTCCATAGAAAGTGATCTCACGCGAAATCTTCCGATTCAGAATTTTGAAATGTTGACAGGTATGCAGAATCAAGGAGAATGGGGCCGGACATATATCCAGTCAAAATGGTTGTCATGTAAGTCCCCCCTCCCCTGGAAGACTTGGTTCCACCTCGTCAGAATCAAGGAGAATGGGGCAGGGCATATATCCTGTTAAAATGGTCATCAGGTAAGTCCCCCCTGAAAGACTGAGCTATACTTTGGGAAATTCAAGAAGAATGGTGCAGGGTATATACCCAGTCAAAATGGTTGTCAGGCAAGTCCCCCCTCCCCTGGAAGACTTGGATACACCTTGTCTGAATCAAGAATGGTGCAGGGCATATATCCAGTCAAAATGGTTGTCAGGTAAGTCCCCCCTCCCCTGGAAGTCTGAGCTATAGATGAGTTGACATAGGCAGTCATATCCATTGTTCCTTGCCCGGCAGTATGGGTGTGCAGAAGGTTTAATTTAGGACACATGCTTTCAAAATTCACGCCAAATCAAGTAGGGCTATTGAAATGTGCAGCAATCATTTGTTGTTCCCTCATGCATATCTGTGGACTAGCTTCTTACCAGTGTTATAGACATTAGTGTCAAATCATCTATTATACTATGTGAGAATCAAAAAGAATGGGGCAGGGCATATGTACGTGACCCCTCATTTTGTAAGGTACCTTAAGGGTCTCAAAATGAAAATTGATTTTTTTTTGTCTTATCTGAATGATTATATTTCAAGCTTTAAATGACACCTTGCTTTTGGTTATTTGATGTTCGTTTGCAAAGTTACATCCAAATTGGTGAAAGGCATCAGACTGATTCAGAAAACTATAGTTCTTAGAAAATCTAGTTTTATGTTTCTGTACTGGTAAAACTTGAATGGAGAAAGGATTTTTATCTCAGTTTTGTAGGAGATACTTACATTTTCGATATGGCAACTCCATAACAAAACAAAACCGGAGTCCCCCATCTCTTAAATCCAGATTCAAAAATAGAATGTTTATTCATGTCAGCAGGAAGTCTGACGTTTGCTACTTCTGGTGTATGGAGCGATGTTTTTAAATGTTAAAAAAGTTCCTATGATGCACATTTTTGTGCAAATAGACAAATGTCACAAATACTAAATTGAGTCTTCTAGCCTGTCTTTAAATACTTAAAATTTATATTATCAAATTTATATGTTGGAAGTTGATTGTTGTTTAGTGTGCTCACAATTTTATGAAAATTTTCTTTATTTCCATATTGTGTATTACAGAGGTGACCATACATTTGCTGACTGCTATCTTACAGTTGTTCCACCTAGCACTGAGTGTGTTGTGTTCAGTATCGATGGCTCATTTACAGCTAGCGTATCTATTATGGGAAGGGATCCCAAGGTTAGAGCTGGGGCTGTGGATGTAGTAAGGTAATTTTTATTGTGCATTTTATCCTTATTCACTGCAGAGGTAGAGTTCTATTTTTTGATTGCATTGTTTATTTCTTAAAATGTGGTTTGTTCCAGGTTTGTACTCACTCATTTTAAGATTAAGTCATTTTTAATCAAGATAAGATTATCAATCATGTTTGAAAGATGATAACATATCCTCCTAGACTAAACATGTATTGGGTATACAGTGTTTTTATGATGTCAGACCAAACTCAGGCCTGACAAAATAGCACTTAAAATCAAAATAGTCCCGAGTAGTCTTCAGAAAAGTACAATTTAAGGCTTTCGTTTTAAGTCCTTAAACCTTAGTAAAACTGCAATATCTGTCTAAATAGTCTTAATGAACATGAAGGTTTCTGCCAACATGCCTTATTTGGCTATTTTTTAAAGCATATCTGGACATGTCGAAATAAAACCTCATTTGTCAACAAAACTGGGCAAGTAAAGTTCTATAAAATCTTTATATATTATGAGTTGACAACAATAATATCACTCACAATTTAATACTAATTAGTTTTTCGTCATTTACACCCGTTTTAAAAGTTATTATGATGGTTCATAACGACAAAATAGTTACAAAATATCAATTTTATATCATCCATTGTTGTATACAAAAAGAACTAGCTAGGTACATAACTACATCAGTTCGGCGGAACTCACAATTCGGCTACGTATCCGGATATGGGTTTACATCCGGGTACCTAAGAGTATCATTATTCGGATACGTATCCGAATTCGGATATGGGGCTACAACAGGTATAGCGGCGAACTCGACAAAATTATACGAATAGGCCGATAAGGGGTGGTGCGTTATGAGTGGTATTAGACAAATATATATGTTATGAAGATGAGTCTTTTATTATGATGGTGATTTAATGTTATTTGTGTTGTAATAAATTAATAGGTTTACAGTACAGATTTGATTTGATTTGATTTTTATTTTTATTATAACTTATGACAATCGTGGCTGATAGGCCAAATATATAATTACAGCATATATAAACATCAAATATAACATGAAAATTTTACACATCAAAACATTAAAAATAATTAAAATAGCAAATAAAATATAAGGAATTTACAGGAAGCAACAAAATTGAAAGCATTTGAAAAAAATCATATTGCACATTAGTTGAAAATGGGAAACTGCAGAAACAACCCTGGCGAGCCTGGAGAAGGTAAAAAAAGCTACTGGTTGAGCAGACTTATAAATATGGCACAGGACTATTTTTTGTATCGATCAGTCCTAGCCCAGAGCGTCGAAAACCTCTTACTATTGCGCAATGACCGCCCATGGCACTCCTCTCTAGTATGTTGGGATGAGAGTACTTGTGCGGCTAGTTTTTGAAAGCTCCTCGGTAAACCTTTGACAGTGGTTCTCCGCCCTCCTATCAGAGAGTGTGTCAAGATTGCATAGAGCAAGAGCATCATCATATGACAAACACTATCTCCCAAGGATTGTTCTGCAGGCCCTCTTTTTAATTGATTAAATTCATTGCACTGTTTAGCTGTAAGTTCAGAATGCCATAACCACATAAGCGTACTACGCTATTCTCAGCTCTTCGGGGGAAAACCCAAAGCGCTTC
>JXSR01S022496.1:37904-55194 GCA_000969725.1 Ophiothrix spiculata
ACATGCTTGCGCCATCGATTTGTTACGTGCGCCAAGGACAATATGCGTCAGGGGTATCAGAATTCACATACCCTCCATATCCCAATTGTGATACGGGTAACTGGATTACGATATGGGAGTATCCGAATTCGGATACGTAGCCGAATTGTGAGTTCCGCCGAACTGACATTATGTGTAAGACTATGTCTAAAATCTAAAAAGCTTATGCTAACAAAATTTTTTTGGCCAGAACTAATACTCTTTGATATCAACTTTGTGTCGACACATATGTCGAGAACAACAAAAAATTATTACCACATATCAACAAGAAAAAATATAGTAGATACTACCTTAAGTTATGCAAGTGAATTGATTGTCTCATTTGTGCAGGATTTCTCCAAGGGAAAACGAAGTAGCTTGCTTTTAATCTGCAATTCACATACTACGTTTTTACTTTGTTGGCCATGCAGTTATTTTGCACACTATCATAGCGCCCAAAAACATCAACACGAAAATAAATTTCACAACAAAAAGTCATTTTCTTAGGCAGAAAAAAGAAACAAGTTTGTTTCCTGTGGGTGATCAAAAAACCTAAATGCGAAATGCGTTTTTTAATTTAATTTTATTTCCATTTTTTGTATTGTTTTAAGAGGTGCTAAGGCAAATTTTGATTGAAAATCCGCATTGGGTGATGATTTTGTAGTAAGAAACCTGTCCGATTTCAAGTTTTTGTTGAAAAGAAAACACTTCTTTAGTAACAATTTTGCAATTTTCCCCATTCTTTATATCAAATTGGCTATTTTTAAAATATCAAATAAAAAATGAAATGCGCAAATATATGACGCCAAAATGAAATGCGCGCGGCCGACAGGAAACAAACTTGTTTTTTTGTTTTGCCTTATCCTTCTTGAATATTTTCATCTGTAAAATGAAAGGGATACATATTGAAGTACATTAAACAAAATACCAACAAATCAATTCCTGATATGGTATAATAAAACATGTAGTAAGAGTAAGATTGGAAACGGCTTCACGTATTTGCTTGCATTTAACGCCCATTTTACACACGTTTTGTTAATATCGTTCTTGTTTCCAAATACGCCCAAATGCCGTAACATGTGGCAACTTAAAGTATGAAGAAACTTATGAAAAATTGCTTTGCAAATTACAAAGTCTTGTTTGTCGAGCGAAAACGAGACATTGTAATTTGCAATTTGTAATTTGCATTGCAAATTACAATGTCTCGTTTTCGCTTGACAAAAAGCACCCCTGACAAAACCTTAATGAACATAAATTGATTTCTTTGCAGGCATTGGCAAGAACTCAACTACCTGATCATCTATGTAACAGCACGACCCAGCATGCAAAAGCAGAAGGTTGTAGCGTGGCTGGCACAACACAATTTCCCTCATGGAATGGTCTTCTTTTCTGATGGCTTGTCAACAGATCCACTCCGCCAAAAAGCTGCACATCTCAGAAGTCTCATTGACCAGGTAAATCTAACACGAAATTTTAACATTTTATGATTAGCTTTTTGAGTTGACATTTGTCAGATGGATACATATAGTGTTTTCATAATAAATGCATGATTCATGACCTTTAAGGTTAATTGCAAAAAGTGTATGTGCCAAAGAACTGTACATGACTTGAACAAAGCATGATTTTGTTCATAAGAAGTTGTCCTTTTTTGCATAGGAAAATTTACCATGGAAATCTTTTTTGTATCAGTGATAACAGATGTAACGTACACTTACAATCATTAATGCTGGCATAAAATAACAAAGCAAAGAAAGCATTTGAAAATTAATATATGTGTCCCTAAATGTGTACCTTAAGGGTCCCTAATTGAAAATTGATTTTTTAGTCTCATCTGAAAGATTATATTTAAAGCTTTAAAATGACACCTTGCTTTTGGTTATTGGATGTTCGGTTGCAAAGTTACATTCAAATTGGTAAAAGGCATCGGGCTGATTAAGAATATAGTTCTGAGCAAATCAAGTTTAAAGTTTCTGTACTGGTAAAACATGAATGGAGAACGGGTTTTTATCTTGGTTTTTAAAATATGTTATGTTTTTGATGTTGGAACCTGATTAATATGATAGAATACACTTCAAAGGTAACGTTTCAGATGAAATTACAAATTCGACCTTGGACGTTATTTTTGACTATGCTCAGCTTCAATGGCCCATATCTCATAATTTACTATGCGGACCTTAAGGTACCTTTAGATATGACGGGACACAGATGTTCATTTAATTTAGTCTGAGCTGCAATGAGAATTTGTGTACTAAACCATTTTGGATTTGACCTGTCACATGGACAGACACACACATTGACTTTGAAACAATACCTTCATTCTCCATTAATTGCTCTATAAAGTATTAAATTAACTATAACTACTCCAAAATCTTTGTGTTTTTCTTTGATTAGAACCAGGAACCTCTTGCACTCGACCCAATGTTCAGAAACTTTGTGATCATTGACACTGGGGCATATTTAGACTTAATGATGTGTGTTCCGATCACTTTCATTCACAAAAATTAAAATTGGAGATTTTGATACCACATGAAAGCGCATATTTTTCTCATAACTCCTGTAAATTTTCACGCCCATATTATGTTTCGTTGAAGAGATACAGCCAAAAAAGGACTGAATTACTAGAAATTTTGTTAACAAGAATAAATATCCCATAGGTTTCTATGGGCCACTCTCAGGCACAATTTGCCCGTAGCATTAATTTGACTCGAAGGTACGCGAATGAGATTTTATAACTGCTTTATGTAGGTGATGACCCTCCATTCATACATAGAAAAAGTATATGCTAAATTTTTCACCAGATCGGAATACCTACCTTTAATTAGTTTTTAAAATTGTACGGGGTTATTGCAGGGAGGTACTCGAAAAATGTTGGTTGGTATGTGCAGCCAAGGCTTTCATCTTAGGGTCTTACAGAACTGAGTTTTGGTCAAATAGGGTGTATGGAACCGATCAATTTGGTACATTATACCGGATGGTTTTAGAGTGTCTTGGGTTTTCTCAAATATAATGTAGGTCATAAATTGATTAGGGTGTACTGCTCATTTCTACGTACATTGTATTTAGATAATAGTTGCCTTAGGTTTTGATTTTCAAGCATAATTTATTTCATCTTATTAGGGCATTCTACAGCAAACATAGCTGCGCTGATAGCCAAGAATAACTGAATAGTGCGGGAAAGTTGAGAGGGAATTTTCAAATCGAAATTTCTGCATTTATTGAAAAACGGGATTTATCACGTTTACCCTAACCTCATTGGAAATCTCTTAGCTGACTGTAATTTTTTAAAAATGACCCTTAGTCAAGATTCAACACATAGACTGGGTTATTTATATACAAGAACACGGTCCTACAGCAAGTCCAATATCTTGCTAATGGTTTGTCATGGGAAAGGTTTTTGGGTTTAATTCAGGTAAAAACACACTTTTTAACCCCTCTCTTTTTGAGGAGTAATGCTGCTTTCATACTTATTGTCGCTTGTAGCTTTATAGCTTGCTTCGTTTCACACTTTTGTAGCCTAGCAGTTTTGAGGCTTTGCAGCTTTGCCGGTTCATGTCCCGCTAAAAGTTTAATTAATTTCAACTCGAAAAATCTTGCTGTGCGACAAAATGTTGCCAATATCGATTATGTCAGCGCCGCGACATGCAGCTTTCCCGCTTCGACAATTGGAAGCAACAAGTTTTTGCAAAAAAATATACGTCATGCAGTGACAAAGCTACAAAACTACACGAGGATAAATGCAGCATAAGGCTGGAAATAGAAACTCTCTTAATATAGGGTTAGGGTAGAGGTACAAAATTTTATATATTTTGAAATTTTAGGCCAAAGAAAAAAAAAGGTTTGTCTCAGAAACCATTTGCACAAATGCTATGCGCTATGCGATTTTTTATTTTTTTATTTTTTTTTTTAGAAAAATAGCTATGCAGTATGCGGGAGTCTTTTTTTTTTTTTTTTTTTTTATGTTCTAAAATTTTGATCGCCCAACTTACGTGTGTGAAGTCACCGCCACCGTCACTCAACACGTATGCGGTAGATGAAAACACGAAACAAAAAAGTTATAAATAAATAAATCTCGCTTTAATTTAGAATAAAATTACTAAAAATCGCAATGATACAGTGGATTTATTTTGCATATTGTCTCCGTATTTTGCAGTGTTTTGTTCATGAGATCGCCATTTTGTTATGACCTTCCCAGCATGCAAAGCGTGTATACATGGTTTGCTGGTACTCAAAACACCGGATACCAATAAAAAAAACACAGAAGCTGCCGCGAATCATTTAGCTTCGGTCGCCTTAGACATAAAGAAACTTGGACGATGGTCGATCGCTTGATTACTATCAAGAAGAAAAAAAAAGAGGGCCAGCGCGTAGGTCTACACACTAAATTCACTTTCACATAGCAATGAGCGCGAGTTTCTGAAACAAACCTTTTTTTTTTGACCTTACATGCAGTTATTTATTTCATGTTTGATATCCATTTTATATTTTTTCAGAGCAAAGTAATATTCCATGCTGCATACGGTTCCAGTAAAGACATTTATGTATATTCTTCGATTGGGTTAACATCGTCACAGATATATATCGTGGGAAAAGTCTCCAAGAAGTATCAGAACCAAGCACAGGTAATTCAAGGTTTTTTAACTTCAAGATTTAAAGGGGTATTGAACAAAATGTTGATATTTTATTTGTTGATGATTTCCACTTCATATGTTAGAAAATAACAGTCAATTACCAGATGTTGGGAAAATTTTGATCAAAATCTCAAAATGCTTGGGGATTATGCTGAACTTGACCGATACCCTTTAAATAATTACCAAGATTGTTGTTTAGGTTTGTGATATATGTTTTCCAATTTGACACACCCTATAGGTGACCCCTGGATGGTGTTCAAAAATTGTTGTACAATGATGTGCCAGCCAGTATTTGAAAAATTTAACTTTGCTATTGCTATTTTCAATGGAATTACCCAATCATCATTATATTAATTTTGACAAAAACCATCCGATTTTACTCAAATCGGGTGCTTTTTAACATGTACGAGACCAAGCTATTTCCCACCCGTTGGTGCCTTAGGGGGGTTCCTAGTCCCCCCTTGGAAAAAAACACCTTTTCGATATGAATTTTATGTTAAAAGTCTGGTCCTAAAAAGGACCTTAATATAGGAAAAAAATAGGAAAATCGGATGAACCGTTTCAAAATGTCGGCCAAAAAAAAAATCAAATATTTTCCAACCAAAATGTCAAAAACCCTGTTCCCTAAGGAATTTTTGCATGAAATTTTGCTCAAATTTGCACTTTGCAAGTAATATAACAAAATAAAATTAGTAAAAAGCTATTTGCTTTCGGTTTTATGGGCAAAACAAATTTGAATAGCGCCCTCAAAAAATCACTTTATGCTAATTAGCACGAAAACAACTGGATCTATTTGATTTTTTTTGCCACTGAGGGACCCACTGCGTTATTTTTTGCATTTTCCGCTACGTGTGAAAACCTGTTTTAGAGCCCCTAGGAACCCCACCCCCCACCCTTGGTCACTTAAGTATTAGTGCAAAATGGATGGATGGATGATCACCTTTCATATTGGTCAAAATAGAGTATTTTTTGAACATTTTTTGAATTTTTGTTCCACAAAAAGATTAGAATGTCCATTTTAATTTTTTGGGAATTTAAGGCTCTAAACCTTATGTCCAAACTAGAGTAACATTACCAAAAACAAAATCTTGAATATTGTTTTTTCACAGATAGATTTCCCAATCTGATTAATGTGCATTTACTGCACTGCTAATACATATTCAGAATATAATGTATTCTCTTTGAATAATTAATATTTATGCCTTAAGTTTAGTGCGTACATCACCAATTTTTTGGACAGACCATTGAAAATGGATTGTCTGTCCAATAAATAGAAATGTTAGCAATACATTTTTATCTAGAAACACTTTTTATAATACTTTTCAAATTTTAAAACACTATTTATCATGATCATGTTATTATAAATAAACTCAAATTAAATTTCTTCTTACCGATAAAATGATAAATAATAATGTGTACTTTACTGTGAAATGTGCCGTATGGGGTTCAACTGTACCAAGGTATTTTATGAACTGCTGCATTGGGACTTTGGAATTCCATGGTCGTATGCAGCAGTTCATCTGGACACCTTGGGACATTGCCATAAAACAATATCAATATTAACATTATCTTATTCAGTTGTTTATTCATCTTTTTATTAACATATTTATAGGTTTTAAGTGGAGGATATGCAGCACATTTAGATTTTCTGACCCAAAATTTACATACTACTCCAGCAAATAGAAGAATCCTATTACCCAAAAGTTGCTTCAGCTTGCCAGGGACCTCCAAGCTGCACCGACCACCCAAGACACCGGTATCTCGTGCTGCGTCCTATGGGTTCACGTCAGCACCAGTCGCCGCAGGAGGTGGTAACACAACGCCAAAGCTGGCTAGATTACCAGGATCAGTCAAATTTGCCGACACAGCTGAATGATGATACGAATGGCACTTGTCCTTTTTGATGTCGCTATACAGGGAAGAATAGAGAGAGCCGCACAGTGAGGGCTTGTATTCAGTCTACGATTTGATGTGAGGGGAGATGTTACTGTACAGACTTGAATAGAGCCAATAAAGAGGGCTTGTATTCAGTCTACAAATCGATGTTAGAAGAGCTAGAGATGTTACTTTACAATTTAAGCATGAAAGAATAAAGCTCCACAATGAGGGCTTGTAGTCAGTCTACAGATTGATGTTAAGATGAGATGTTGCTATATAGAAATGAAAAGAGGGCTTGAATTAAGTCTATAGATGCAAGGTTTGTTGGATGTTATATGACAATATAAGTCTTGGGTTGGACCCTTTGATTTTCAAATGGCCAGTATTTTATTGTGGGCTTTGGGGAAGCCTGGTTTTTGGCTTGTGCTGAATTTATGCATCGTTGCATATATTTCCATACGAGAGAACAAATCAATCTAAACTTTTTGTCTAAGTGTTGTAGGACCAAGTTATTTGCAGTACTGCACTTTAAGTCTTAGTATGTGTGAAATAGTCTGTGTTTAGTGTGCTTTGTAAGATGTGATTCTTGTTGCTGTAAAATCAAAGATGGCTTTATTGGAATGCAGGTGTATGACTCCATGAAGTTTGAGTGAGTTATGAATTAATATCATTGTTGTATCAGCTAATGTTTTATGAATTGTACGGAATCGGATGATTTCCGGATTGGAACCAAAGCAGCATTATAGTTTTGTACTTTTGATCACCCTGTAGAGTGAGAATGAGGGTGTATTTGATATTTGTATTATTCAGAAATATTACCATTTGTGTAATTCACAAATATTTTCCCATGGAAGTTATAGAATATATAAGTCAGACACTTTCTAGATGACATGCACTTGTATGCCAAATTCTGTATTGTAATTTAGATCTTGTGCGTAAAATATAAATCAAGCACTTATCTCATGCTATCCACCTCGTCTGAACACACTTAAGAAATACTACAATGGCGAAAGTCAAGTTACACTGCCGCTCTAAAGTATTTCCGCACTAAAACTTTATTCAGCCATATCTCAAAAGGCATTTTTCTGATTTTCATCATTTTTATATGAAAAAAGAGTCTATATTGTATAATTATCGAAGTAACTATTCCGGAATTGCATTCATTGCATTTGAAAATATGGCATGTAATGCCTATTACTACTTCCGTCTAAACATAAAAAGATGAGTTTATATACATTTCTGCGCATTTGTTTTAAAACTTACAACCTGAAAATATTCTATCCTGTTACAAGGTAATAATGAGGTTTTAGTTACATAGTAATGATTTGTACTTGTGTGGTGTATTTGTATATGGTCCATGAAATCAGCCATTTTTATAGCAATAGAATATCGAATATTAAAAGAAACATTGATTTATTCATATTGAATAGATAAGTTACCTATAATAGTATGAATCTTTGATGATTCTAGGTCGTTTAATATAAAAAACAAGGTTTTTGAACGTTTTTATTTGTGCAGAAATACTTTAGAGCGGGAGTGTAGTTTGCTTACTGAAATCCCTGGGTTTAGCTTTACATGCTTGGTGTAATTTGTCCCCATATGACACATCAGATTCACATTTTCTATCAACAGACCATTTATTTTATATATGTGTATGTTATTAAGCGACACACCCCTGAAACAGTTAAAATATTTTTGTCCAAGAAGTGACTTTTAATGAGACATTGACAAATTCAGCATCATCCCCAAATTTCTTCAACACATGCAAGGATTGTTATATCATTTGAAGTGTCAGTGTCAGCGGTAATAATGGAAGCATGCAAAGGTTTATTGTCAAATTCAATGGAAAAATAAAAATTCTTTTTATTTGCAATATATGAAATAAAAGCAATGTTTCACAAATGAAATTTAACCTCTCTTACACTTATTGCATCAATACACACTTTTAGAGAATATCCACATACCCAGAATCAACATGCAAGATAAAATTATACTAATAGAACATTTGGTACTTGACAGTATACTCAACATAGAGAGTGTAAATCACTTGCAGATAAAATTTTGTCCAATGCACCTTTGTGGTTTTTTCAACAGATTTGAGTTGCATTATTTGAATACATAAAAGTTGTAATTGGATGATATTAGTACTTACTTACTTAGTTCTTGAACTGTGATGGATATCCAAAGCTTTATGTCCGTCATGGCCGTCTGATAGTCTGATGCCTGGAGTCCAGTGTCTTGCTTCAACACATCTGTGTAGGTTAGGTTTTACTATCCTGGTCTCCTGTTTCCATGCTTTGGATTCCAGTGCACTAGATCAGATACTGGTTCATCCATTCTCCTGGTACCCTGACCAATAAAACAAACTCTCCTTTGTCTGATTTTTCCAGAAAGGTTTGGCAGTTTGCCATACGGTTCTTTTTTATCAATACACATGAGGATAGTTATAAACATCCTTGTGTATATTCTATCAAGACTCTTTGCAATCTTTGCAGAAATAACCCAGACTTAACTACTATAGAGAAGGACAGATTCCACTGTGGCTGTGAACATACCGCCATGTGAGTACAAGAAAGTCGTATCTGCAATGGCTGCCCTAAGTTATATTTATTTTACACCTTCGTCACAAGAATGTGAAAAATCCCTCAAAATTTCCCAGCTTATGTCTGTATGGTTCTTGAAATGGTTCCTCAGGTGACACGGTCACCTGAAAAACCATTTCAAAAACCACTGACCCAAGACTGGTGATTATACAGTGTGCAATCCAAATTTATTAAAAATGGCAGCTATTGCAGATATGGCTTTCTTGCACTCACATGACAATACACAGCTTGCAGGTCCAAGAGAGTGGTGACCTCCAGATCTTTGTCAGCTTATTACAGGCTCTCCAATTAATGTGCTTTTCTGTGCTCTTCAACCAGGCCCGAAGGTACTTTGAATTGTCCACTTTTTCAAGCTTGGTGCCCTCACTTGTTCTTATTAAGGTTCCTCCTTGGTTGTTGGAGCACTGTGGCGCAGTGGTTAGAGCATTGGACTCATAATCGAGAGGTTGTGGGTTCAAGCCCCGCCCCGGTCACTGCAGTGTTGAGTCCTTGAGCAAGATTCTTTGTCCACATTGTTCCTCCCCACCCAGGTGACAGAAATGGGTACCAGTGTGTAAAAAGTACTGGGAAGGTAAATCAGACTCGTTTGTGCGGGAGGAGTGGCGTACCCCCCACAAACATACACAGTAGTAGAGTCTGGCCTAAACGCTAAGGAAATGGAGATGGGCACCACGGCCGTTAGCAAACAAGCTTCGGTTTCGACTTTACCTTTTTACCTTTACCTTGGTTGTTGTTGAAGGCCATAAAGTGAAAGCAACCTACCAATTAATTTGACTTTGTTAGTACTTTCTGAAAATGGTTGTGTCAGTGATTCTTTAACGAATAATGTATGAATTTTATGTCATATGGTTTTATTTATGAACAAAAATTTATGTTTGTGTTACTGCCAACAAGTCTGAACGATGGTGTTTATTTTATACTCATGGAAAACATTATTATAGCGTTTTGTATGTATATATTTTTGTTATAAATCCAATATTTATTCTGGATCAGATGTTACCAAAAACAACAAAATATGGACTATTTTGTAGAGTTGTATATATATATATATGAACAAAACATGTCCACCTTTCACCTTATGCTGTAAAATTGTGTGCTTATTGAGAAAATTATGTAATTGGTGTTATTGAAAATTTTCTGTGTTTTGTCTATGCCATGGTATAGCTCTATTTTATTTTGGCCATGGTGAAGCATCATTTCTCGTTCATGTAAAATGGTATATATGTTTTTATATGTATCATTATAAAGCATTATTTTTATCATTGATGGTACTGTATTTAATATTTTCTATATTTGTGTACCATGGTTAATCTTTGTTTTAGGTTTGTGCACCATGTGTGTACATCATCATTATCCATTTGTATACCTCGCTAAATATTATTTTATTATCTGTAAACCATGTTCTGACTTAAAATTTTACCATGTAGAACATTAATGTGTACCAGGGTTTATGGTAATTTATATTTTATGCACCATTGGACACTTTAAAGGAGCTTGGCCCGATTGGCTTCATATTTTCCTCATATCCTTTGTAAAATTTTGGAAATATGAGTAAAAATGTGTAGCAATAATTGATTTATGCATCAAAGTTTTGTTTGCTCTAAAATACATAATGGCTGATAAAATTAAATGGTTTGGCTAATTCAGCTGAAAATTAAGATATAAACCTCTTTCTTAAAGTCATGATTTTTCAAAATAAAACTGAAAAGTGAATTTTGAAAAATAAGACCATACTCCTTTAAAGGAAGTCATCTTTGATTGAGGTATATCATATCTCTCAAGTAATCCAGTCATTTTTTCTAAAATACTTAATTAGGATAAATTCATGTTTTCAATTTTTGATTCCACAGGTTATAACAGTGATAGATCTATAATAGATATGCTATTTCTATTTTTCGATTGTTTATGAAGCAACATAGAATTATTAATTATGGTGAAGTATGTTCTTAAAAAAGGCAATTGTTTTGAAATTATTGTCAAGCTTCATCTGATCTAATTTTTATCGCCAATTAGCTCCAAAACAAGCAGACAGTCCTGTTGGAGAATCAGATTGTATCATGGATAATTTTTTTGAATAAAATATCCCTAATTCAAGTTTTGGAGTTTGTTTTGGTTATAACAAATAAAGTCATTTTTATTTTAACCAAATGAATAAAAGTAATCAATTTATTGCTGAGTCATCCAGAGATTCAGGTTCAGGATACTTATATCAGAATGTGTTAAACCATGCTGCCATTTACAAGTACTTACTATTAATGTATTAATGTATAGTAATGTCAGTATGAAGTAATATTGGATAGCTTCTTACAGATTTTTAAAATCCAAACATTCAAATTTTCAAAATTTCAATACTCAACACTTTTTTAATGGTACAAGCGCACTTTGAACTTGCTATAGACACTCTATATAAATTGGGTTCATCAGAAATGGACATAATTTTTAATTCATGTATTTCACATGCATGCTTGTGTAATTTGCACTTCTTCATGGCCCCTGCACAAAATTATCTATAATTTGACCAGTTTTGCTGCCTTTATTTTTGCCAAATTTGATACCTGAAATAAGTTTTGGTGAAATGATAGGGACAGCTCTCCTGTCCAACAGCTCGCTAGTCCGAAAGCTCGTTAGTACGACAGCTCACTAATCTGAATTTGAAAATAGACTAGCTAGTCCGAATTTCAAAAAAGGCTCGCTAGTCCGAATATAGAAAACAGCCCTTCAGTCCGAATTTTAGAAACAGCTCGCTAGTCCGAATTTTAAATTACGCTCGCTAGTCCGAATTTAGAAATAGGCTCGCTAGTCCGAATATTAAGAACAGCTCGGTGGTCCGAATAGAACAAATTAAATGAATATTTCTAAAACCTTTTTTCAAAATTTGGACTAGCGAGCTGTTTTGAAAATTCGGACTAGCAAGCCTATTTCTAAATTTGGACTAGCGTGCCCATTTAAAAATTCGGACTATCAAACCTATTTTCAAATTCGGACTTACGAACTGTTTTTAAAGTTCGGACTGGCAAGCCGTTTTTTCAAATTCGGACTAGCAAGCTGTTTAAACAATTCGAAGTAGCAAACTTTCGGACTAGTGAGCTGTTTTTTTTTCGGACAAGCGAGCCTTTTTCAAGGTCATATTTTCCCCATTGAATAGCGTTTCAGACTGGCGAGCGGACCCCGAAATGATATAGTATAATGACAACTTACAAACAACTACCATAGAAATGTATCTCATTATATCAAATTGCTTTGTCAATTTGAGGGAAGCTATAAAAAGTACCTTATTAAGAAGACTTCTGTCTCTGAAACACTGAGAGGCTTCGAAGTACTTATTATGTCTTCTGACAATCAACTCACTATATGCCAAACAATAATTCATTGGACAGTGTAAACAAAAATCCAGAGTACAGGGCCTTTGTTTTTGAAAATGCAACCCCCTGCATGGATTTTTGTTTAGATTGTCCAATAAATATTTATTTTGCCTATACATTTGTCAATCATTTGCTATATGATATCCTAGTCTCTCAACTCAAATTCTAAGGATACATTCTATTAATGCCTTTTGAAGGGTCCTTCTAGGGAATTACGAAGAGGAAAATGGATGAGAGTAATCACTCTTTTCTGACATTGCCACTCTTACATTTGTATGAGATGACATGTTACACCCATGTTACAACCGTCTCGTAATAATTAAAAGAATAAAGTAAACAAGTAAACGTTTAATATCATTTGCACATCATGATTGTTGGTCTGTAAATTATTTCTATAAATTTGTAGTATTAGTAAATTGTTGGTGCAGTTGTGGTGAGTAGGCCAACTCAAAAACAAATCAATTTTTTTACAGAATATCTTTAATAAGGGGAATTAATTTTTATGTTATGTTAATTTGTTTTCCAAATCGCTTTCAGAAGTAGGTGACCATAAGGCTGCGATCACATATTCGCATGTTCGCTAGTTGGACAGACATGATTTTATACCATCCTCTTAAAATGAGCATATCTTTACAACACCTTCATCAATTATCCCCATTCCTTCAACATTCTAAAGGTAAATTCATGATCCACTTCGAAACTAAAGGTACTTGTTTAGTATTTATCTTGTTCTTTAAATATGGTGCCCATTTCAACTATTACACTTTTATTGACTCACTCGGTATACAATTTTTACAAATACAAATTCTTACAAATCATGTACAATAGGAAAAATAATTGTGTAAAGTTCTAGGCAATTACACATGCTGTCACTCAAAATAGTCCTCAAAAAGTAGAATCTTCAGAGTACGCTTGAACTGACTAGTAGTCATTATTGGAGCAGCGTTCCTGAATATTGAAGGTAAATTGTTCCAGAGTTTGGGACGCTTGAACTGACTAATAGTCATTATTGGAGCATCGTTCCTGAATATTGAAGGTAAATTGTTCCAGAGATTGGGACCAGAAGCGGCGAATGATCTTTGTCCATAATTATCCCCATTTCTAACAATATGAATGCCTCCACTGGGAGCGTATAGTGAAAATCGTATACCGTATACTTCTCTGTGATCGCAGCCTTAGGCCAAAACAAAAATATTGTTTGTTTGTCCATAACGGCCTCTGAAATGGTCGGGTCGGTAGGTCGGCTTTTTTTTTCCAATTTTTGTTTTGTAATAAATGAACATGAAAATCACCTTAAAGAATTGAAGAAATGAACAAGAACTAAACTTAACTTACGAGAACAATATACTGCTGATTCTTAAGAGGTCTTTTACATTGGAAATACAGTTCATGTCAATTCATATCATATTTTTATGATTTGAAGACTTTCTCAATGAATTTTTATATCTTTTTGCATGAAAAATCCTCAAATAAGAGTTGGAAAATAAAAAAAAAATTTATAAAGCACACGGTCGGGCCAAATGTTGACGGTCGGTCGGGCGAGGACAAACAAACAATTTTTTTGTGGGGGGCCTTACGTTGTAGTATAGTCACCCTTCAGAATTTTGTTTGCAATTCTGTACAGAAAACTTTGTTTTGGAGTGTATCCTTGAAATGTGCAATAATACATCATTGAAAGATCATGGTTATGTTTTTATTTTATTCATACAAGTTATGACACAAATAATGTATCCATACACATATCTTATAGAATACAAATTTAAAAACATTTAAAGTCATATTGACTTGCATTGACAAGGTATACATATATGTGCCTGCCTTTTGGGTGGTTTTCACAGTTTTGGTAAGCAATGGGGTGGTTTTCACCACAGATGAATGCATCCAATTTTTAAAAAAATGGGTGTATTTTGAGAAATTTGCTGAAAAAGCACCCAATTTGAGTACAATTTGGTGTTTTTTGTCAAAATTGATATACCGATGGGTGGATTTTGTCAAAAATAGGTATAGAGGTGGGTGATATTTTCAAATTCTGGCAGGCATGTCCCTGAACAATATGTGAAGAACCCCTGGGCTATGCATATCCATTAAAGTCAAATTTCTAAATGTGTCATTTATTAAGAATATTAAAAACTAAACAACAGTATTGTTAGCAACTAAAACCCCCTTTTCGGGGTGAGTCACTTCATATGTCCATTTGATATATCCTTGGCCATATATACACTTAGAACTTTGATCACAGATATAACCTGATGTGAGGGAAGGGGAATGAGTCACTTGTCGGCAACCACATGTTACTGGTTTTATAATGTTAGTCACACAGTCATTACAAGCCTCTGATCAATTGTCCATTGTGCACATGTCCTTGAGTAAAAGTCCATTGAATTAATCAGTAACAATCCATTAAACAGATTCAGACATCAAGATGAACATACTTCATTGTGCACACATCATTGAGTATTAAACCCATTAAATAAAAATAAATCAATACTAGCCCATTAGGCTCACCAGAACAAAATTGTATAAAACCAGTTACAGGTGGTTGCCGACAAGTGACTCATTCCCCCTAAATGCGTCACAAATGTGTAAGAAATCAGGTAATATTGATTATTTGCTTTGGCAGATGTGAACAGCATATATACAAGTCACCTTTGGATAATTATACTTGCGTAGTGGAGAACATTAGGTAAAAGAAATCATGTAGACTGAAGATAAGGGTGCGACAGCTATCAAGTAAAGGTAATGTTTTGTAAAGAAAGTGCAGCTGCTTAAAAGTTACCTTATTTAATGCAGACCAGTTGTGAATTTCACTAAACATTACAATGCATTGCATAGCTACATAGAAGTCTGACGTCTGATTTGGATGTAAAGAGTGTTACGAACGATATTAAAGTAGTCATAAGTTAGGTACTTCCAATGTGTTTTACATGCATCTTAATGTTTGGAGAAATCATGATCATGTCGCAAATGGTTATTACAGTATTTTTATTTTATGTGGTGCTTTAAGCTTCAAAGCACTGGTGGTATTGAAAATAAAGGTATTTTTTGAAGTAGCAACCATCCACCGCATTGAAGTAACCAGGCCTTGGGACTTTTATTGTATTATTATATGTGACGCGATCAAGGGGAATGAGTCGGGATGTCGGCAATTTTCAATCTTGAGTCGGCAAGACTCAAGAGGCTTCCCGATTTTTGTACAGGTAGTGATGGAGCAAAAATATTTGGACAAATTAGTTTATTTTTAGCTAAAAAACGCCTATTTTTGGATGAAATGGTTTCTTTCTTCTTTCTTTTCTCCTTTCCCTTTTCTCTTCCTTCCTTTTATTTCATTTTCTCTTTTCCTTCCCCTTTTTCCCTCTTCTGTCCCCTTTCTCTTCTTCCTTCTTCCCTCTTTCTCTTCCTCACTTTCTTCCCTTCCCATTTTTGTGCTCTCTTTCTTGATTTTTTTGCGTTTGGGCGGGGGAGGGGGGGGGGAACTTCTGCCCCCTCATTGGTTATGCCCATGATTAATTGAATATAGGTGCTCTCAAGTTAATAGTCAAAACTACTGTTTACAAATATCTGCTACCTGGCCAATAAAAAGACTGTATGGATTCAAATACATGTATTCATGAGGTGTAGTAAAATCAGATGTGTAATGAAGTATCTACTATCCAGGGGGGGGGGTACTTGCATTGACGGAAAGTACGGGTATGTGCCGCCCTCAAGACCCCCTTTTCAAGCCTCCTCTTCCGTTCACCAAGATGCTCATTTCAAGATTACTTCAGTTCCGAAGACCCAATTTTCAAAGAAAATTACTCTCAAAAGTGTGTTTTATTATGATTTCAAGCTAATTTTTGGAAATTTTCGGCTCAAATAGTCATATTTTTATGGGGAAAAAGCAGTTCCTGAGACCTCAATTCGGGAAAAAAATCTGTTCCATAGACCTTTGATCAAAAATCCGTTCCGCAAGACCCTATGTTGGATATCGCAGATCTCACATACCCGGGTCTACTATGCTTCGTGTACTGTGTTTTTATTTTATACAGCAGAATTCTTGTCACAGTGCCAGGGGCGGATCCAGGAATTTTCAATAGAGAGGGTGCCACTTAGCGCCTCGTCACCCACTCATAGTCAGGTGCCACTCTACTAAAAATAAGGGCGTTGGAGGGTTTTTGCATATTCATAAGCATCCATTTGCAGTTGCTTCTGAACATAATATTAACTTTTAAGGAGTATGACTATCAAAAACATGTTGGCAGCTTGGCGGCGACTTAAGTTCAGGCGTTGCCCTACAAGGGAAAGAGGTGGTGCGATCCAGGACCCAGGGGGGCCACTTATATACTTTCGTGTGGTGTCATCAGCGAGCAGACCCTCACATTTTGTACCCTAAACATTGACCTTAATCCTAACCCTTTTCACTGACCTTTGTGTAAAAATGATAACCTTTTCCCTGACCAATCATATTTTAAGTACCCTTATCACTAACCTACCATAAAAAGCCCTTAACAGAGACCCTATTCACTGACTTATCATAAACAGGAACCCTTTTCACTGGAAACGGCCTGTGGTAATAGAAGCGACATTAATCGAATTTTGGGTGTTTACAATAAAAATATGCAGTTTTTTTTCTAGATTTTCAGAGGTTTTTTTTTTTTTCATGTTCTAAGAATTCATTATGTAATCCCTGACGCTTGTTCTTAAATCAATACCCTAAGCGCTAATGTGCGCTTCTAAAAGCATACCCTTTTTTTCAAAATAAAATGAAATTGATACCCTTATCGCGGTCCGCGACAATTCGTAAAATAGGTACCCTTTCCCTTAG
>JXSR01S022498.1:13758-27035 GCA_000969725.1 Ophiothrix spiculata
CCGAAGAAAATGCCAGCCCCCTAAGTCCGTCTAGTTGGAAAAAAATTAACGATTAGAGAAATGTTTCTATATGTATGTTTGAAAATAACCGATTAGCCTAGTTTACATTCGACTATGTTCTTTAATAATTTCTGGGTCTATTCGTTTTATGTTCATTTAGGTCAAGCTATATCATCAGAAAGAGTGATTGATTTTAACCGCTACTTTGTATGCATATTAAGTAAAGGAATCATTTAAGTTAAGTCTTCTGATGGGGGTATCACAGAAAATTTATTTCTGCAGTCTCGTACTATCACTATATAACTTTGTGTCACTTATAAAGGTACTACCGAATGTTTGCAACCTGTTTCAAATTGTGAAATGAAACGGACCGTGTTCATGGTCATTTGCCATCATAAGTTGACTTAAAAATTGTTGTTAAACGCATAAAACATGGTTATTATTGTAATTATTCTTTACGAAAGCCTTGCACCAAACTAGCACTAAATTTGCTTAAAAACGTAAAATTTTCGCCCCCCGGACCCCCACCGGGGCTCTGCCCCTGGATCCCGCCGGGGGCCTACGGCGGCCCCCTGGACCCCTCCCGTTTTGTTCAGAATCGTAACCAGGATCCGCACCCCGGGGTTGCAGGATCCTGGGTACGCCCCTGCAGAATGTGTGTATTTGTTTACATAACTTAAATTGCAATATGTCAGAAAAAAGAGCAAATGGAATTGTCAGACTTGTTTAATTATCATCACTATCGAAACTTGCTATAAATAATTCCTTGAAAGTATAACAAACACTCTAGGGTAAATGCTTACAGTTTGGAAATCAGAAACCCTTTATGTTCACATTGAAATTGTATTACACTAACAGGGAGAATACTCAGGACAGGTAAAGAACATAATCCAGCTACATCAAAGAAACTTTGAGTGAAAGTTATTTGATTCAGTAACGTGACAGAAATGGATGAAATAAAACAAGCAACATTTTTTGAATTTAATTGTTGTTGTTTTTTCTAACACTCAATCATAATTTTACTGATGTTCACTTTAAAGCACTCAAGTGGCATTTTTAATAATTAAACAAACTGTAACATGAGACAGGGGTGTGTAGAATATAAATTGGTGAAATCAAAAGAAAATTGATTTAAATGAAAATTTTAAAAATCCATTCAAATAAAACAGATGATTTGTAAAATAAAACCATGATTTTTGCAATATGTGGATCAATCATTTTTATGATAATATACACATTCTTGAAGATCAGAAGTACTCTGTTCTTATTAAAGTGTCGTATTAGGAAAAGGGGATGGTGTTGAACATAAATCGGCAATATAAGAAAAAAATCGATTGAAATTTAAAAAAAAATGAAAAAATCATGACTTTGCCAAGTCAAATAAAAAAAAGTCAATTTAAAGCAAATGAATTTAATTTTTTTATTGTGATTTTTGCCAACCCTTGACCAATTATTTATGACAATCAGCTGATGATAATACATTTTTGAAGATCAGAAGCACTTAATTTATTTATTTATTTTAACACATTCTGCTATATAACATCAAATTACTAAAATATAAAAAACATTTACAATAGATAAAATACGATCACATTTAAAACATGAGGAAATATCTTGCCTCAGTGAGCTAGCTTGGAGGAGCCAGGAGCAAAAAAAATCGCTTTCACCTAAAAAGTGTGGCACCTCCAACTCAATAAGACAAACATATCAATCAGTCAATCAATCAATCAATCATGTTTCCTTGAGCAAGAAACTTTACTCTACTTGCTCCGTGGTCGGACAGTCACGTAAAGCCGTGGGTCCCCTGTACGAATAGACTCCTTCATGGGGTATGCATGTTATCATGCAAGTACTTGTATCATTGATTGATTGATTGAATTAATGATACAAGTACTTGCATAACATGCATACACCATGAAGGAGTCTATTCGTACATATATATTGCACAGTATAGACATATATAAACACATTGAAGGGGAAAAATAAAATTTAGGAGTCCAGCTCCAGCTCTTCAGAAGATATTTCAGTGTTCTCATTAAAAGTGTAACATGAGGTAGGGAAAACATATATGTGTCCCGCCACGGCAAAAGGATGCAGTTGTCGGCTCCTACACGTTGCTCATTGTACCATATCTGATAGAGTATCTGATATATTCAATAAGTGTACATACTACAATAAGCAACATGAAGAAGCCGACAACTGCATTCTTTTGCCGCGGCGGGACATATATATATTCTTCCTACGAACCTATGAAATATAAATTGTTTTTACGTTTTTAATTTAATGATTTTTACCAATTTTTTGTTATACATGATTTTTGCTAACCATGGTTGGTATATCTAGCAGGGTTTGTGTAAACTTTGATATTTTGTAAAATTTTCTCTCTCAATATATGCCATTTCTGAGTATTCATTAATTTTTGGGACATTTATCGGTCATAAGTTTTTTCCTCTATACACTACTCAACCTATTTGTGACACTAGGCCAACTACGGCATCACAACATACAAAGTAGATTTTTTTTTTTTTTTTTCAACATTCTTTAATTAGATTTTGCCAAAATAGATGTAACAAAAGTTAACAAAAGATTCTGCCATTATTCCCATGATTTGCAGTCGGCATGTTCAAAACAAATGTCCAAATCACATCACTCACTTAAAGCATGTCGCATGTCGCTTTCATGGTTTTACCAATGGGCGGTTCTTCAGAAAGCAATGAAATAAACAACGGGCGATTTTTTCATGATTATTTTCGTTTTCTACATGACCAAACATTCAATATCAACCTTAGTTCCCTTCTGATATTTGGTGATTGTGTCTCCAATGGCTGGTACCGTGTTTGTGTCTCATATAGCAATTGGCTAGCCTTGAATCTAGCCTTGATTCAAGGCATTTATTGTCTGTTTTCAGTTTATTCATATCCCATTCTAAAATTCCTAATATCCCTACATATATCTTATCCTTAAATGACTTTTTGCATGCTTTAATATTTGTATCAAATTTACCACCTAGCACCTGTCTTAAAATATCACCCTGTCATAGTAGCCACAATTTTCCTACTTACATACAGTGGAAACCCGTTAGTACGAGTTCGCCGGGGCCAACTCCGAAAGCTCGTATTAAGCGGAGCTCGCATTAAAAAAATATATGACCGTAACTATTATGATGATGAAATTAAATTTTCAGTGGCATATCGTAAGGTTTAATGCAACTTTTTACATTTCCTATTGTGCCACCAAGTAAAACTGATTAACTTTGGACACCATTTACAAGTTGAAGTAGACGGATTTTGTTTAATGTAATAAGTTTTTTAGTTAAAATGGTTTAAATTTATCATAAATACCATTTTTTGTTTGCATGTCCGTGCAGTATTTACTAAAAGCAAGAGTTTTCTTAGACGTTGTTTAATTGATCGCCGCTTTCGAAAGATTGCTAAACCAAAACATTGAATGCGCAATATACTGACTAGTCAATCACGTACGACGCAGTGAAATTTGTACGTCGACATATGATTTTTGTATCATCGTAACTCATACAAAGCAGCTATCACGCTGTCGTCTTTTCGCATTGCTATAATAGATAAACATTTAAAGCTGCCTTATAACTTTAAGAAATAGAAACACTTTCCTCGCACGTGGTTTAGGATGATATACACACAAGCGAAGTTAAAAGAAGAGCCTGGGAAAGAAATAATGGACTGAGAGACACTTTCAAAAATGACCTCGTATGTATTATCCGTCCCAAAATTAATGATGAATGAAGCTAGGGACTGTCGGTAAGTGCTCTTACTATGCGGAGCTCGTATTATTCACCTCGTACTAAACAAATAGCTTTATGTAGTAAACAATGGGGAAAAGTCGGGACCGAGAGTTGCCGCTCGTATTATACGGGTTGTCGTTTTAAGCGATCTCGTACTAGTTAACGCGTTTCCACTGTAAAAGTGAACTTAGGGACTGATCTGTTGGACATTAGGCCTAAGGGAGTGACCATTCCTAGAGTTATTATGGTTTTGGTAGGAATGCAGGATGTTTTGATGCTTGTGTTATCTTATAGACAATCTGACAAACACTCTGCTGGGTAGTGGATGGTTGGTCATAGCCAAGGTGATAATATCATGTTACTTTGGTCTATCATAAGGGCTCATATTGGAATACTGGCATATCAAACTTTGGGTGTGTAATTTTTTATATTATATAGTTGATTGGAAAACCTGTGAAAAGAAATAAATTGAAGCCATTTACAGTGTTTTATCAAACTGATCAAATAATGACAAAGACAGGGACAGAAGTGGAATATGTTGATCAAAGACTTGGAGCAAGTCTACAATTGGCATGCTATTGAGCTGTCTGTGGCGTCCCAGTGTTTGGAACATTTGTACCAGACGGGGTCATGAAAAATCTTGGACAAATATGACTTCATTTGGCGAAAGAGGTTGCATGGTATGTGTCTGCCAGACTAAACAGTTCCTGCGAATCATCAATTGACGGTAACTCACTGGAATTATCTGTATCGCCATCTCCGCTCGATGACCTTTTACGAGTGATTTCGCGGAATTTCGTCAAACATTATCTACTTTATATTTTATCTGTTTTCCGTAGCCCAGGTGATGGAAAAATGGTTCGCTGTCGAAAAAAAAGGACGAGAAGAAACACATCAATGAAATGACGTACCAATTGTCTGTTTGCTGTCATCAGGGGTGTGATTCTTTTGGATTTTTGCAGATTTCAGGATTTTTTGTGTAGATTTCTGGATTTTTTTTTTTCAACTCTTTTATTTGTTTTCAGCTCGATCTGGATCATCTTAGACCAGTTTTACGCTGTTTTTTCAGGATTTTTCACAGCAGCCGGGATTTTTTCCAAAAGGCTAAATAACACCCCTGTGTCATACACAATAATGCATCAGTGGGAATAAGATGTCTATGTGGGTCCATGGACCATTTGTTTTTAGGCACGTTAGTGCCAGAATTCGTACACTTTCTTATTATGACATAACATATTGTCTAACCAGGGGAAGGGAAAAGACAAGAAATTCAGTCCTTTGACTGGACCTCACAAACTCAACTTTTGCATTACGGTACTGAAAAACAAAATGTTTCAATCAAAATATTTGATGATAACGGTGAATCTTAGATGTCGTAGATTGTGTCAATGGTGATTGTGTCTCCAATGGCTGGTACCGTGTTTGTGTCTCATGACATGCTATTGAGCTTATGCTCGTCTGTGGCATCCCAGTGTTTGGAACATTTGTACCAGACGGAGTCATGACAAATCTTGGACAAATGTGACTTCCTTTGGCGAAAAAGGTTGCATGGTATGTGTCTGCCAGACTAAACAGTTCCTGCGAATCATCAATTGACGGTAACTCACTGAAATTATCTGTATCGCCATCTCCACTGATTGTGTCTCCAATGGCTGGTATCGTGTTTGTTTCTCATGCCATGCTATTGAGCTTGAGCTCGTCTGTGGCGTCCCATTGTTTGGAACACTTGTACCAGACTGGGTCATGACAAATCTTGGACAAATGTGACTTAATTTGGCGAAAGAGGTTGCATGGTATGTGTCTGCCAGACTAAACAGTTCCTAAGAATCATCAATTGACGGTAACTCACTGGAATTATCTGTATCGCCATCTCCACTGATTGTGTCTCCAATGGCTGGTACCGTGTTTGTGTCTCATGACATGCTATTGAGCTTATGCTCGTCTGTGGCATCCCAGTGTTTGGAACAGTTATACCAGACGGGGTCAATGACCTTTTACGAATGATTTCGCGGAATTTTCGTAAAACATTATCTAATTTATATTTTATCTGTTTGTCTTCCCTTCTGATATTTGGTGATTGTGTCACCAATGGCTGGTATCGTGTTTGTTTCTCATGACATGCTATTGAGCTTGAGCTCGTCTGTAGCGTTCCATTGTTTGGAACATTTGTACCAGATGGGGTCATGACAAATCTTGGACAAATGTGACTTTCTGTGGCGAAAAAGGTTGCGTGGTATGTGTCTGCCAGACTAAACAGTTCCTGCGAATCATCAATTGACGGTAAACTCACTGGAATTATCTATATAGCCATCTCGGCTCAATTACCTTTAACGAATGATTTTGCAGAATTTTCGTAAAACATTATCTAATTTATATTGTTTTTCTTCCCTTCTGATATTTGGTGATTGTGTCTCCAATGGCTGGTATCGTGTTTGTGTCCCATGGCATGCTATTGAGCTTTAGCTCGTCTGTGGCGTCCCAGTGTTTGGAACATTATTTTTTGGAAATTAGTGACTTCCGTTGGTGAAAAAGGTTGCGTGCTATGTGTCTGCCAGACTAAACAGTTCCTGTGAATCATCAATTGACGGTAACTCACTGGAATTATCTGTATCGCCATCTCCGCTCAATGACCTTTTACGAATGATTTCGCGGAATTTTCGTAAAACATTATCTAATTTATATTTTATCTGTTTGTCTTCCCTTCTGATATTTGGTGATTGTGTCTCCAATGGCTGGTATCGTGTTTGTTTCTCATTACATGCTATTGAGCTTGAGCTTGTCTGTAGCGTCCCATTGTTTGGAACACTTGTACCAGACAGGGTTTGTTTGTTTGTTTGTTTGTTATTTATTCAGCATATGTGGTACAAAGATGAAAACATTAAATATTAACAAAACATACAGAATATCATTATCAAAATAACAACTTACCTGAAAAGGTTTTAAAAAACATACAAAAGCAAATAATTAAAATCATTACCAAAACCAACATCATGACAAATTTTGGACAAATGTTCCTGCAAATCATCAATTGACGGTAACTCACTGGAATTATCTGTATCGCCATCTCCGCTCAATGACCTTTTACGAATGATTTCACAGAATTTTCGTAAAACATTATAAAATCTAATTTATATTGTTTGTCTTCCCTTCTGATATTTGGTGATTGTGTCACCAATGGCTGGTATCGTGTTTGTTTCTCATTACATGCTATTGAGCTTTAGCTCGTCTGTAGCGTCCCATTGTTTGGAACATTTGTACCAGATGGGGTCATGACAAATCTTGGACAAATGTGACTTCCTTTAGCGAAAAAGGTTGCGTGGTATGTGTCTGCCAGACTAAACAGTTCCTGCAAATCATCAATTGACGGGAATTCACTGAAATTATCTGTATCGCCATCTTCGGTCAATGACCTTTTACAAATGATTCCGCGGAATTTTCGTAAAACATTATCTACTTTATATTTTATCTGTTTGGAATCTTGGACAAATGTGACTTCCTTTGGCGAAAAGGTTGCGTGGTATGTGTCTGCCAGACTAAACAATTCCTGCGAATCATCAATTGACGGTAACTCACTGGAATTATCTGTATCGCCATCTCCACTCATGACTTACGCATGATTTCGCAGTATTTTCGTAAAACATTATCTACTTTATATTTTATCTGTTTTCTGGAGCCCAGGTGATAGAAGAATGGTTGGCTGTCGAAAAAAAAAGGATGAGAAGAAACACATCAGTGAAATGACTTGCCAATTGCTGTCATACACAATAATGCATTGATTCTGATTCCGATTTATTTCAATATCAACATATAAATACATATATATACATAAAAAAAAAACATTTAAAAAAACACACAATGATATTACGGACATAATCAAAAGGCCAATAAGGCCTGAAACGAAAATGCCCTAGGTATTACAAAGACAAAAATTATACAACAGAAACATAAAAACACAAGAAAATGCCCGGAAATGAAAAGGAGAAAAGTAGTTTCGATGTTATGTGAAATATAACTTTAGAATTGTAATAATGATTTATGTTCAGAAAGATTTTAGTAACTGGAGAGAAGATTTGCTTTCAATACGTTTCGGATTCTTTGGCAACTTTTTCGAGGGAGTTCCAAACGGATGCATGAGTGGGAATAAGATGTCAATGTGGGTCATGGACCATTTGTTTTTAGGCACGTTAGTGCCAGAATTCGTACACTTTCTTATTATGACATAACAATATTGTCTAACCAGGGGAAGGGAAATGACAAGAAATTCAGTCCTTTGACTGTCGTAGGTTGTGTCAATGGTGATTGTTTCTCCAATTGTTGGTACTGTGTTTGTGTCTCATGTACGTGTCTCTCGTCTGTGGTGTCCCAGTGCTTGGAACACTTGTACCAGAAGGGGCCATAACAAATCTTGGACAAATGTGACTTCCTTTGGCGAAAAAGGTTGCGTGCTATATGTGTCTGGGCACCAGACTAAACAGTTCCTGCGAATCATCAATTGACGGTAACTCACTGGAATTATCTGTATCGCCATCTCCGCTCAATGACGTTTTACGAGTGATTTTGTGGAATTTTCGTAAAACATTATCTACTTTATATTTTATCTGTTTTCCGGAGCCCAGGTGATGGAAGAATGGTTGGCTGTCGAAAAAAAGGATGAGAAGAAACACATCAGTGAAATGATGTACAAATTGTCTGTTTTCTGTCATATATACAATAATGTACATGAGTGGGAATAAAATGTCAATGTGGCTCAAAAATACTTTGGTGGGTCCATTTACCATTTGTTTTTAGGCACGTTAGTGCCAGAATTTGTACACTTTCTTATTATGACATAACAATATTGTCTAACCAGGGGAAGGGAAAAGACAAGAAATTCAGTCCTTTGACTGGACCTCACAAACTCAACTTTTGCGTTATTGAAAGCAAAATGCTTCAGTCAAAATATTGATGATAACGGTGAATTTTTATCTTTAAGATTGTGTCAATGGTGATTGTGTCTCCAATGGCTGGTATCGTGTTTGTTTCTCATGCCATGCTATTGAGTTTGAGCTCGTCTGTAGCGTCCCATTGTTTGGAACATTTGTACCAGATGGGGTCATGACAAATCTTGGACAAATGTGACTTCCTTTGGTGAAAAAGGTTGCGTGGTATATGTCTACCAGACTAAACAGTTCCTGCAAATCATCAATTGACGGTACATAACTCACTGGAATTATCTGTATCGCTATTTCCGTTCAATGACCTTTTACGAATGATTTCGCAGAATTTTCGTGAAACATTAATCTAATTTATATTTTATCTGTTTGTCTTCCCTTCTGATATTTGGTGATTGTGTCTCCAATGGCTGGTATCGTGTTTGTGTTCATGATATGCTATTGAGCTTGAGCTCGTCTGTAGCGACCCAGTGTTTGGAACACTTGTACCAGATGGGGTCATGACAAATCTTGGACAAATGTGACTTCCTTTGGCGAAAAAGGTTGCGTGGTATATGTCTGCCAGACTAAACAGTTCCTGCGAATCATCAATTGACGGTAACTTACTGGAATAATTGGTATAGCCATCTCCGCTCAATGACCTTTTACGAATGATTTCGCGGAATTTTCGTAAAACATTATCTAATTTATATTTTATCTGTTTGTCTTCCCTTCTGATATTTGGTGATTGTGTCTCCAATGGCTGGTATCGTGTTTGTTTCTCATGACATGCTATTGAGCTTTAGCTCGTCTGTGGCGTCCCAGTGTTTGGAACAGTTGTACCAGATGGGGTCATGACAAATCTTGGACAAATGTGACTTCCTTTAGCGAAAAAGGTTGCGTGGTATATGTCTGCCAGACTAAACAGTTCCTGCGAATCATCAATTGACGGTAACTCACTGGAATAATCGGTATCGCCATCTCCGCTCAATGACCTTTTACGAATGATTTCGCGGAATATTTGTAAAACATTATCTAATTTATATTGTTTGTCTTCCCTTCTGATATTTGGTGATTGTGTCTCCAATGGCTGGTATTGTGTTTGTTTCTCATGACATGCTATTGAGCTTTAGCTCGTCTGTGGCGTCCCAGTGTTTGGAACACTTGTACCAGACGGGGTCATGACAAATCTTGGACAAATGTGACTTCCTTTGGCGAAAAAGGTTGCGTGGTATGTGTCTGCCAGACTAAACAGTACCTGCGAATCATCAATTGACGGTAACTCACTGGAATTATCTGTATCGTCATCACCTCTCAATGACCTTTTACGAATGATTTCGCGGAATTTTCGTAAAATATTACTTTATATTTTATTTGTTTTCCGGAGCCCAGGTGAGGATTGGTTGGCTGTCGAAAAAAAAGGAAGAGAAGAAACACATGAATGAAATGACTTACAAATTGTCTGTTTGCTGTCATACACAATAATGCATGAGTGGGAATAAGTTGTCAATGTGGGTCCATGGACCATTTGTTTCTTCTTCTTCTGCTTCTGCTTAGGTTAAGTCTGCATACTCAGTCTTCGCTGTATACACGCCAACTTTAACGCCAAAGGTCCGCAGAGATACACTAGCAGTTATATTTGACAGGGATTTAATTGGTTATGACATAGTCTTTGATAATGTTCTTGAAATGATCAACTGAAGTGGCTTTCATTCTCTTGCAGCTTGTTCCATTCTCTTGACGCACATGGTATGAAGGAGAACTTGTAGACATCCTTGTTGGGGTATATCGGCTGTAGATTGACACTGTTGTTGTTCCTGGTAACCATCTTCTCTTTCTTAGCTATCTTGAAATGTTGTTCAGCGTCGATACCAACTTCATTGTTGATTATCTTGTAGGTCATTATCATTCTGTCTTTGAGTCTTCTGTCTTCAAGTGATTCCCATTCGAGTTCAGTCAGCATATGTGTGACACTACTTTTTTTGTCTAAAAGTCCTTCATGCAAAATTTTGCAGCTTGTCTCTCTGCACCCTCTCAATTGCATGTATGTGCTTCATAGGTACATTAAGCACATTTATTGTGCCAGAATTCGTACACTTTCTTATTATGACATAACAATATTGTCTAACCAGGTGAAGGGAAAAGACAAGAAATTCAGTCCTTTGACTGGACCTCACATACTCAACTTTTGCGTTAAGTACTGAAATACAAAATGTTTCAATCAAAATATTTGATGATAATGGTGAATTTTTATCTAATAAATATTTAACTGCAACAGGACTTGTCCGATCTTCAAGACACAACTTAGATACAAAAATTGCTACATATTCCGTGACATGAAATTTGTCAGAGGGGTTGAAAAAGGCATATTCAATTATTTTGCACAGAATCATCAACAATTAGTATCCGTCAAGATTAAGGTGACTTTTGGGGATTGGAGGTTAATCGTAAGTATTCTCTTCATCTTCTGTCTAAAAGAGAAGATAAAAAACAATCACACTTCATAGAATTTCTTGTATATGGTCTCATGGAGCAAGAACCCAGCTTTGTGGGATGTCACAAACTTCACGGAACGTTGCATACTTATGGCCTTTATTCTTCAACTTGAGATTCTTGAACTTGAGAAGGATTTCATTTTTTAAGGTATGATCGAATAGACTATGTTAACAACTTCTTGGACCAACCAACAAAAGAATAAATATTTACAGATTTTGTAAGATATGAACAATAAAAACAAAAATTTCCCTTGATTTTGGTCACAATTAAACGTCACGAAATAGTTGCCCCAATGTTTTTGTGTGAAATAAAAAATATGTCCAGTTAATGACTTACATCCAGTTGCATTTATATTAGATCTGGGTTATGCTTGTTAGACCTACGTCAAAAGAAATCAATGTCATTTCATCCGATTATTGGCAATCATTTTTGTCACTCAGTCAATCAAACATTGTATTTATCGCTAACATCTTTTGTTTTATTTTACTTTATCAGCTCTCTATCAGAGCAGTGACCTATATTGATTACTGGATTGATTGTTATTGAAATAGAATCTGAGCCATTGTTGCAGATAGGGCTATATTGGATCGATATAATAACATATACCTTGTCCCGGCGTAATATTTCTGGCCCATTTTCATGGCTGCTATTATGCCCTTGGTATGCCATGGGTATGCGAGGACATAATTTTCAATCAATCCCCAGTCAAAATCGCTGTCTCCCATGCCTGCACAGATAGCCGCATTTTGACTGGATTTGATGAATTTTTAACATACATCAACATTTTACACTTCTAGTTCTATGTGGAAAAAGTGAATTATCATGTTATCATAAAATTGCTAAATTTAAAACTAATTTAGTATCTGCTTTTGACAATATATGTGACAGTCAATCCCAAACCAGCTGTAAATGCAGCCTCTATCTCTTGATTTTTTCACCTTTTTAAATATATTTGAAAAGACCATGCATGTTATAACTTATAAGGATTAAAATGACACCTCGATAAACTTTACTTGATTTCCAGAGGTCAAGTTATGGTCCATCAAAGGTTGTCATGGAGTAAAATGTATGAGATAAACGCATTCAAAGATCAGTAAGCGCTATATTTTCTGTTGATCGCCCTCAAAATATACAGATATATATTTCATGTTTCCAATCATTTTCTTGAAATGAAACTTTGCTGGTGTTTTAAACTAAGCACAAGGATTGTAAATCTGTCAAAAAATCAATTTTGGCAAATTACGACCTTGAGGTATTTTCACCAGTAGCGCAAACTGACTCTTGCTGCATTTACGTCTCTTTTAAGATGGACGGCAAATAGACTGTCACTCTCATGCAAATGAACAAAGGTTGTGACAGCTGCTGCATGTATAATATATCGGCCTCATTTTTTTAAAATATTCATCCAGTAATCATAATATTGTCCTATTATTAAATATAAATCATAATTATGTAATGTCATTGTTCTTTTCACACTTGTGACCCATCATATCGAAAGGTACCTTAAGGGTCCCAAAATCATCTCAAAGTCTCATCTCAAAGATTATATTTTAAGCTTTAAAATGACACCTTGCTTTTGGTGATTGCAAAGTTACATCCAAATTGGTAAAAGGCATCAAGCTGATTCTGAGAAAATCAAGTTTAAAGTTTTTGTACTGAGTAAATATTGAATGGAGAGAGAATTTTTATTTTGGTTTTTTTACACATTTTTCTTATGTTTTGGATGTTTGAACCTGATTAATATGATTGAATACGCTTCAAAGGTAACGTTTCTGATGAAATTAAAAATTTGACCTTGGTCCTGATTTTTGACTATGCTCAGCTTCAATGGCCCGTATCTCGTAATTTACTATGCCGACCTTAAGGTACCTTTCGATATGACGGGTCACATTTTTGCCATTTCTAGCACTTTGATCACAGACAATAATGCAGTCAGGGCCACTCGTTCAATCCAGCGTATACGCTGATTTGAGCGATCACGCTCGATGCAGCGTTGCATTCACGCTCGATGAGGAGAGATGTCAAGTGCAAACATGTTTGGTCCATACTTCGCTTCACTACACTGTGTCACTCAAAGCTACACTAAATATTTATTGTGTCTAGTAAATGTCTAC
>JXSR01S022498.1:38024-52983 GCA_000969725.1 Ophiothrix spiculata
GACTCGTTGGTGCAAAGCAAGGAAAGTATGTACTGCTGCGCTAACCCACTTCCCGAGACTCGTTGGTGCAAAGCAAGGGAAGTATGTACCGCTGCGCTAACCTCCTTCCCCGAGACTCCTTGGTGCAAAGCAAGGGAAGTATGTACCGCTGGGCTGACCCACTTCCCCAAGCTAGTGGTATTCACCCAATTGTGTACCATAACAATTAATATTATATTTTCCCTCCCTACAGAGTTGACAAAGGAGGCCTGGCAGAAGCACATGGCATCAGAGTTGGAGATCAAATCACCAACGTTAACGGCAACAACTTTGAACAAATAACACATTCCCAGGCGGTGGATCATATTAAGAATCAGCGTCATCTTATAATTACGATACGTAGTGTTAACCGATACCCAGCCTACAAAGAGAAGACTGGCGACGATGGCAAGGAATTGTGGGAGCCTAGGAAAGATCAAAGAGAGGTCAAAAGAAGAGAGAAAACAGCCACTTCATCAAGTAAGAGAATACCTTCAGTTCCTCCTGCTTTTTCGTTAAATATGGGCTAATATCTTGGTAGTGTCTGGTTCCAAATTCCATGAGACCATCAAACTGATTGGAATATGGCACGGTACCCTAGATATATCCTGTATTTGAGAAGAACTAGTAGGGATCATCAAATTAACCCGTTTAAGTGTACAGGAATTCTGTAAATCCCAATAATAATAATAATTATAAAACACGGCATTTGTAAACCTATGATCAAAATCAACATTTCATAATCGGTTGTAAAAGTCTCAAAGCAAATTAAAGTAACATTGTTGGGCGTGTGCATATTGGTAATGTTTTAATACTTTTACTTTGGATTTTTTCTTTAAATTGCAACCCTGCCCTGCTTTGAAAGCACATCAATTTATTACAAAACCACCTTTCTCATACTTGGTTATATTTTAAAATCTGATTTTAAATCATATATGTGACCCGCCAAAGCCGCATATCGAAAGGTACCTTAAAGTTGGCATAGTAAATTACGAGATATGCGCCATTGAAGCTGAGTATAGTCAAAAATCACGTCCATGGTCGAATTTCTAATTTCATCAAAAACATTATAATGTATTCTATAATATTGAACAGGTCCCAACATCCAAACCATAAGGCAAATGTTTTAAAAACCGAGATAAAAATCCTTTTTCCATTCAAATTTTACCAGTACAGAAACTTTAAACTTGATTTTCTCAGAACTATAGTTTTCTGAATTAGCCCGATGCCTTTTACCAATTTGGATGTAACTTTTCAATCGAACATACAATAACCAAATTCACGGTGTCATTTTAAAGCTTAAAATACAATTTTTCAGATGACACCAGAAAATCAATTTTGCATGATTTTCGGACCCTTCAGGTACCTTTCGATATGGCAGGTCACATATGTGTAAATACTGTATGTGTAGATTGTGTGTCAAAATAATTATGTCTGAAAGAGAACTCATAATCCAAAATATCATATCTCCTCCATTGGTCATAAAAAGAAGATTCCAAATGACAGTGCCAAAATAAGATCAGTTCAATTATTGAGTCAATTATCGATTATCAATCTAGCATAGCAGAATATTTTAATTGGTAATTACAGTCAAACAATATGCTCTAGAGTATAATGCATTGCATTGTGTTGGAAAGGTAATTAATGAATCGTGTGACATATTGCTCATGCTGTTTCATGTTCTATCTGCTTGCAGATATGATTTTAGATGAAAAGGAAAGTTCATCGAACCTTGTATATAAATCGATGTGCATTGACTGGATAAATAAATCAGTTTTTGATCAAACCTTGAAGGAATTAATATATATTCCCCAAATAATTTTGGCTGATTTTTGACATCGTTTTTTAATTTTTTTGCTCAAGTTGCGTTTTCCTCGTTATTGCCCAGATTTTCTCAGAAAAATCCGCAATGTGGAGGATTTCGGACCATACCTTACTTAAGTAAGCCTTCCACCCCTGATGGGATATAGGCCATCAACAAGCATGACAAGTGCTTTCCAGATTTCCAGAGTCGTCTGTCTTTGGCTGTTCTCTCCAAGTCATTCCAGGTGTAGCCAGTCTTTTTGGTGTCTGTCTGCAGGTCTCGTCGCCATGAGTTTCTTGGTCGGCCTCTCTCAAAATGTTCTTGTTTGATGGAAGCAGGGATGCCACCTTTCCTACTGTTTGGTCATTTTGGAGTATTTTTCCTATTATTAAAAAAAACATATTTCAGAAATTCAATTTTTTTTTAATTAAAAAGTGATAGAAAGTTACATAAAATGGTCAAAATGTGCATGAAAATAGAGATTTTAGCAACTAAAATATCTGTACCTTCCAGATGGAGATCCTTCCTCTTCCAAGATAGGTTTTTTTTCACTTTTCATGTTTCTGTAGCAAGATGTTTTTTACAGGGTAGGGGAGCTGGCCGTACGCCCAACCTTCCTCCTTTTTTATCCAGGCTTGGGATCGGTAAATGCCAGGAGTTTAAATCTGTCACATACTCTGTTTGAATCGGCCACATGTTCTCTAGAATTGCTCTAATTGAATTGGAATCATTGGGAATAAGCAAGTCCTGTGATTCGAGGAAGAGGTAAAAACAGGCAATAAGTGGAACAATTTCATTTATTTTAAAAGTTATATTAAAATACATTGGCAAACATTTTAATTTTACTCTAGTCAAGGGTTAAAAAGGCGTTGGAGCACAATTAGGCCACAACTTTTGAGTGGCCGGTCGCAACCAGGCCACAGCTTTGATTTTACAAGATGGCCGCCGTAGGCATGATTATGCACCTTAAGATAATTTTAAAACATGTAATAAATATTGTAATAGTTTTCGTAATCAATTACACAGTGTATGAAAGACGTCAAAATAATGGAAAAGTTGGAGCACAAATAAGACAAGACCACTATGATTCTGCAGTTACAGAATGATACATGGTATATTCTGGATACTTCTCAACGTCATGAATTAACATAGACAGCCGCCATAGTTAAACGTCAAGTCACATTACAAAGTCAATGCTATATCTCTGCACTGAAACACACAACTGAACAGTACGAGCTCCAAACAAAAAGTAAGCTAAACCGGGAAAGTGTAGTGCACGAAAAAGCGAGGTGCATGGCACTGCACATGTCCAATTGCACTACGGTTGTACTACGCCAATCTCAGTGCATCCACCTAACAACGGTGCATCCATCGCTACAAACATTAGATGCACTATGGACATCTCTACACAGAGCTCCATGTATTGATTCACTGTCTTTTGGGCTGTACGAATACAAATTACATGCCACCAAAAGCAATGAACCATCACTAAAGCCTGGGCATCGGTAAGGGCAATTACAATCTCACATTAGCGCTAGAATTTACAAGGGAATTTGGAGAACACATCCTAAAATTGCAAACACTCTAAACAGTGCAAAATAGCTAGTCAGTCAACAAGGTCACAAGCTTACACAAGAATTACAAAGAACACGGATGGAGAGCACCCCTGGGCAAGGGCATTTCTATATTTTACAATGATCTGGAGGTTCATAATCAAGCCTACGCAGGCCATTTTGGAAAATCAATGCAATGGCCAGGTTGCGGCCAGCCGCACAAAGCAGTGGCCTAATTGTGCTCCAACGCCAAAGATGGATACTACTCTTGATTTAATGTAATAGTGATACTGCTATACAGGTTTTGCAATTTCATTAAATCTTTGCATTTCCCATTTTTTAGATTCTTTTACCATATTTTTTCCTATTGTAAATGATTCAGTTTGTAAAATTTGAATTTGTAACAATTGTATATTTTTAAGGTTTTGTTACAAGTATGTACAGCACTCAGCGGCTTCTTTGTTATGAGCGCTCAAAATTCTCTCATTATTATTATTTATTATTATTTAATCTCTTTCAATTTCAGGGCCTGCCAGTGTACATCTACCAATTACTGAAGTGAAACCCAACAGCAAGCCTTTCTCTGATCCCAAACCCAAGCAGCCGACAGCTGAAATAAAGCCGTTACCATCAAAAGTGTTGGATTCAAAGCCACCCATCCCTACTACAATCAAAACAACAACTTCGCAAGTCATTAAACCTATATCTGCTCACATTAACACTTCAAACCTAGTAACAAAGACCCCTCAATCAGAAAGTGGAACAGACTTTAAACTTATTGAGAAATTGGAACAGAGCATCCAGACTGAACCAAATAGAAGTTCAGATAGGGGTGTCGTGGAGAGAAAGTCATTGTCACCTATACCAGAAGTGACACGTCCTCTTAGTCAGAATACCATTGCAACACAAGTAAGATGTCTTTTATGTTTTTACTTTTCATGCATACATATCACTTATCACTAGTATTCAAAGCTATTTCACATTTGCAAAACTGTCTCAAATTGAAAACCATCTCATAATTATTTGTGCTTTGATTTTTCATTCTCCAGAGAATGAGAAATTGAGAAATTTTTCAAGTGAAAGACAGGTAAACAAAAAGATACGCTGGTGTTCAAAACTATCTCAAATTTGCAAAACTGTCTCAAATTGAAAACCATCTCATAATACCCCTCATTTTCTCCAATTTGAGACACATACATCCAATTATGTGTCTCAAATTTGAGAAAAATCAAAGCACAAATAATTGTCTGTTTTACTATAAAATGTTCAAGTTCAACAAGAATGGGTATGGATATTGTTTAGTAGTTGGAAGTGCTTTCTAAAATGCAATAAAATTAGTAGGTGTTAAGGAAAGTTGAACTTAACTTTGGTGGTCATGGCTAATGCCTTAATTTGAACAGCATAGTTCATTTCCTTCTACCTCAGGCCGCAAACTGATTGAGCACCCCTCATATGCTACAAAGAGCGATGGCTGTTAAAGAGCAGCAATGCCAAAATTATTCAAATGTAAGGATCGGAGACCGAGGGAACCAGGGGGGGGGGGCACTCAAGTATAATGCTGCAGGCATAGTGTGACCCAGAAAAAGTTGAATTAGGTTTTTTTTTTTTAAGACAGAATGGTGAATCATGTGACACCATTTAGGGTATCAAAACCAGCCATTTTAGCTCATTTTCAAGAAATAGGGTACTTTTTCAAACCCTAGTGTAAAAATGGTAAAGTAAAGGTAAATTCTCAATCTATGTTGTGAATGGGGGAAAAGGGTATATTTCAGCTTCAGAAACAATCACCCTTTAGGGTGAGTTTTGAAAAACTTGTGGTCACGCTATGCCTGCAACGTTATACTTGAGTGCAGAGTATACAAATTATTGATTTTGCACCACCAAGTCACTGTAGAAAGATTCATTGTAAAATAAAATTGAATAATATGAAGACAAGTTGCTCTAAAAAACTCTGTCGTGGCCCTTTTAGGGTAGCCAAACTTGTTAAGAGAGTCTTTGATGCAGTCTTTTTTCTTCTCACCAAGTTAAGTATTGCTCTCAACTGTGTCCTCTCCTAGGTTTTTTTAGCAATTATTCCAAGTTTTAATTTGTAAGTTGATTGTAGGAACTAAATTAGAAAGTTCATATTATTATTCATTTTATTGTGTTTTGAAAATGCCACAAACAGTAAACAGTGGTATCTTGATGATAACACAAAAAACCCTATGTAAACTAAGTATATTTTGTATACTCTGTAAATCTTGAAGTATGCAACAAACTGCCGATTAACGCACATTTATAACCAATATGATCATTCGAAGAGGTAAATTAGTCCATATTTTTCGAATCATATCACCATACCAAATCTTGCTGAATATTCAAATGAACTTAATTCATTGTTTGTAAGTTTTATAGATAAAACTTGAAAATGCCAGGAAAAATTCTTTGAAAATGGTTATTTTTATATTTACCAAAATCATGAACAATTCATGTAGAAAATGTAGAAAATATTAATACGCAGTGACTTGGTCTTAATCAATGCTAATCAATCATTACTAGTCTATTACATAATACAAACCACCAGTTCACAATGTTGTTGAATATAAGTGACATGCTTTGGATCTTGTAGCAAAGTCTGATTTCCTGTTGCATACTTCCAACAGGGATGTGAGAGTTCAGATTTTAATCTGATTTCAGATTTTTTCACATCTTCAAAAGAGTCATAATTTCAGCCTTTTTTTGGTTATTTTTAACCTGTTTTTGACATTTTGTCACTGTTTTCAGATTTTTCAGGGATTTTTTTCAAACATCCAGTCACAGCCCTGTTCCAAGGTTTATAGAGTATAGACCCATTCTGCCACTCTAGTAATTTTGTGCTAAAAATACTCAATATCAATATTTTTGATGTATGATATTAATTAACCAAATACAACTTTTTATAGACTTTTGAAGTCCAGATACCATCACCCGAAGAAGTCCCCACAATAAATAAGAAGATTTCGCCAGGACCTGAGAGAGATAGACCATCAAGTCCCGATGTGAAATCAGCCAGGGATGTTATCGCTAACACAACACTACTAAGTCCTGCAAGAAAACTGGGCAGATCTATGAGTATGAAAGTTCCAGGAGGTAGGATCTTAAATAACACAATATTTGACTTTCCTGTATGACTATATTTTTGAGTAGATGTAACATATATACGTATACACTGGCATTTGTATTGTGCCTTTTAATTTAACCAAAACGCTGAGAAAGAGAAATTAAATAAATTTTCGCAAAGACTGTTTTTGTATTACATGCTCATTGTTGGAATTTGTATTATATAAAATGAAATGACATTATTAGTTATCCCCTGTTTGTTCATGCAATACGAGAAAATATTAATGGTTTGGGTTCGTATCACACAAGGCTGAAAGCGGAGTGTACTACGAACCCATACCATTAATAGTTTTCGTATTGCATGAGAACAAACAGAGGATAACGAATTTATCACTCAGTAGTCACGCACGTTGATAGATAAAACTTGAAAATGCCAGGAAAAATTCTTTGAAATGGTTATTTTTATATTTTTTATAAAATTGCAATCAATTTTAGATTGATACTTTCCCTGGTTTGAGTGTCAGCTATGCGTGTCGTTTCTATTAATTGGCATCGCGTGGTACAACGCGTTGCAGTTCGCACATGCATAACAACACCATGCGCTTTGTAGTACAACTATGTTCCAGAATCAATACAAGATGGATTGGTAAAAGAGCTGTATGATACCACTTTTTCGTATCACATGGAAGATTTCATATCACATAGAACTTTGACATTTTATGCAATACAGAAATATCCTTTTTAGCTATTAACCAATGAAATTGTTGTATTTTTATCTACTGAGTGATAAAACGATATTCTCGATGTTTTGTAGATGCAACAAACAAATTATAAACGCCATTATATTTATTTGATTTTTTCACAAGTATATTCTTATCATCCTCATGTATGGTTTAGATTAATACCTGCTTTTTACTTGTCGCTCGTGAAATTGTACAAAAGTAATTCAATCTTGTGTTGAAGTCGTAGTTGTCCATCTCACCCATCTTCGCCTCCTGAGCGTGGACAACTAAAACTTCATCACACAGTGCATTGTTATTGTACAGTTTTACGTGCAAAGTATAAATACGCAGTTATGGCAAACAATTAAGATTGAAGCTAAAACACTGTGGTAATCACATTATTTCATGTTACAGAAAAAGTCATGCAGATTTATGATGATACCAATGGTTTTGAGGAGAAGGCAAGGAAGGGCAAGAAAGTCCAAAGAAACAGAACATTTCGAGAAATCCTGTTTGGAATTAAAGTGAAACATAAAGATAAAGAACAGTACATCGGGAAAGAAAAACAGAGAGAGAAAAAAGAAAGGAAAACTAGAAAGAAAGGTAGGTATTATCAGAAACATATCTGAATTCAACGCTTTCTCCTAAATGAGCTTGTCAATTAGGGAAATGTCAGTTTGCATACTGAGATACAGCAATTTCACTTCAGAAAAAACAAACTGGAAGTTTTACTTAAATGTTTGTTTTTAAAGACAAAGAGCTATACCATGCAGCATTAATGTAAAAGATAAAGAAAATATAAATTTATTCTGGTTTTCCACCAAATACTCATGACCCTGCAATAGCTGCCATTTTTCATAAATTGAGATTGCACATGGTATAATCTCCCGTCTTGGGTCAGTGGTTCTTCAGGGATGCAAATTTTTTAAGGAAATTTCTTGAATTCAGGAAATTTACTGAAAATCCTTGTTTTCAGGAAATTTTGTCCTGTATGAAAGAATATTTCGTGACATTTCAGAAAATATTGGCTTCATTGTCTTGCAACTCTGGGTCTGTAAATGGTTCTTCAGGTGATAGCGTCACCAGAAAAAACATTTCAAGAGCCACTTACATAAGGCAGGGAAATTTTGAAGGATTTTCACATTCTTGTGAAAAGATATTTGTCAAATATAACTTATAACGTCAGCCATTGCAGATACAGCTTTCTTGCACTCAGGACAATTTTGATAGTAATGAAAAGTGTTAAGTTTACTTCACTGAATGATAGATTTAAAATTTCAAAGTTTTTTATGGAATCTCCTATGAGTTCAACCATAGATTTTTAAAGACATTAAAACATATGGATTGTCAAATTTATGGTTCTTTTTTCATAAAAATGCGATTGTTTGAACTTTTTCTTCACCAAAGATTCAGTTGCAGGAGCCAGTAGGAAGCACAGTGGAATGCTAGGTGTATTGAAGAAGAATAAATCCAAGGACGGCATAGAAGATGACCGGCTCAGCAAGGCAGACTCCACGTACAGCGGAGGCAGTGGCGATGGATCCAGTAAGTGTTTCTATATCCTTTACTTCATAAGGCGAGGCGTCACTAGACTTACTCACCAGAGTGAGAACTTCTCACCGACTAAATTTTGTGATATATGGATAAATAAACCATCTAGGTCAAACATTTCTATATGTTTATATCAAATTCTTATTCAAGTTCAAATTCAAGTATATATACAATTGAGGTACAAGGATCAAATTTTATCACATTTCTTAGTGGGTATTTCTAAACAGAACTTCTCATTGAGAACGGGAAGTCTAGTGACGTCAGGCCTAAGTATGAATTGAATCTGCCAGTATAGATTGAGATCATTTATTCCAAGGTAAAGAGCGAATACTTGTCGTACCATATTTATTATTGGCCATAAAAAGTAAAAAATGTTAGGTGTATTAAAGAAGACTAAATCCAAGGATGGCATAGAAGATGAACGGCACAGCAAGGCAGACTCAATACAGCGGAGGCAGCGTGATGGGTCCAGTGGGTGTTTCTACATCCTTTAGTTCATAAGTATGCATTGAACATGCCAACATAGATTGGGATAATCCATTCCAAATTTCAGATCCAGATTCTTCTTGTAGAGTATTCTAGAAAACTCTCACAGCTATCTTTTAAAGGAGCTTATAGTCCAATTTTTCAAAATTTACTTTTCAATGTCTTATGAAAGAAGATCACTCAAGAGACCTAAGTTTCAAATTTCAACTGAATCGGTCAAACCATTCTGATTTGATGAGCAATTTTGTAGTTTTGCAGAGCTGCCTTTATGATATGTGACGCGGTATATCAAAACCAGGCGGAATTGGGCAAGGTTCTAAATGGAGAAAGAGGCCAAAATGAGGTTAAGGGTGATTTTTGCCCAAACTGAGTTTTTTACAAATTTGTGTGTCTAGCTATAGTACAAACATGTTGTGAAAATTTGAAAGTAAAATTCCATTGGTAAAAAAAAAAATTGACAGACATTTCTTTTATATACCTTTATATTTCTTTATTATTTTCTTTATTTTATGGGCTTTTTCTTATTTTGAACATTTTGGAAAGTCAAACTTCAAAATTCCATAACTTCAGTTAGCAGTGATCAATTGAGATGAAACAAAAAGCAATGCGAAGCAAAATATCTCTGTTTTGATATTTTACAATGAACTCAAATTTCATCTCCTGCCCAATTCTGCCTGGTTTTGACATACCACGTCACATATGTGTAAAATTAATAATGGTTACCATAATTAGACACGTTTTCATATATATCTCCAAAAATATACCTCAGCCATGAAATTTCACATGGGTTATGAGAAAAATATGAGCAACATTTTGGTACCAAAATCTCAAAAAAGTTTGAAAAAAAGTTGAGGCAATCGGACCATGCTCCTTTAACCTAGAAGTATGCAGCATGCAAACTGTGTTATGTTGTTTCAAATAAATTTCAGACATTAAAACTGAGGCCAGACAAAGACTAAATACAGAATTGCCTTTGCAATTTATGCAAATACACAATGCTTTCCAGGTGCACGCAATGTTGCAGTAATGTTGATTACTGATTGAAAACGGCGTTGTGTACTTCACAAGTTGTATGCTTGTCAAGTAAGTACTTAAGAAAACTGGTATCTTAAACAGTTCCATTGATCTTCATTTTAAAACATTGATTAGTTGTTGAAAATCTTAATCATCCATATTCAACTTGTGTTTTTACATTTGTACAGATTTATGGCTTAAAAAAAATAAATATTAAAACAAACCTTTTCCCCACCGACTGGCCCTTCCTCTGAAAAGGCATCTATGGCCCGACAGACATGGTGTCCAAAAACATTTGCTTGCCCCAGTGAGATTCGCTCACTCTGCCAAGAAAACTTTGGTCTAACGGAAAGCGACGTTCGCTTAAACAAATTTCACGACATTTGTTACAATTCAGATTGAATCGGAGCGAAGATTGCTACAAATATTCTTGGGTTTATTCTATTCTGTCAAACGCAGTTGTTGAATTTGGCATACTCAGTCCTTGTAACTGGCATGAAACTTACTGTGCGATGTCTATAGAGTGAACTAATATTTCCAAAATATTTTATGTTTCCGCTCTGATTCTTTAATTTTTTCTTACAATAAAGTTGAAGGACACATTTTTGAACAATATATCAAAGAAAGGGGTTGATACAAAAATTAATTTAGCTGAAAATGTAAAGTTTGTAGACTTTTTTATTGACCTCCAATGCAATGTTTCACGCCAAGGAGTAACATGGAACAGCCTCGATTGACCAATCAGAGGACAGCATTCTAGTCTGTGACATCAGTGCGTCCAACAGAATAATTATAGCACTACAACATGTGCAAGTGACATTCGCTTTCATCGATTTAAGTGATGTTTGCGCAATGAGAGTGACATTTGCTCTCTGTTTTAGCAAATAAGTCGAAGCAAATATCAAGAGCGAATGTCACTCGGCCGAGCAAATGTCTTTGGACGCCAAGCCTAACTCTTCACACAAGTGGACTTTTTACTCGTAATAGAATTTAGTTATCAACATAATGATCATTTTATATTTCTTTTTCAAGGTGTGGCTGGTTCCAGCATCCAGGGCAGTGTCGGCAAGCAACGAGGCGTATTCATTCAAGGTGCAGGCACCCAGATTATGCATTCCCCTACAGCCGATGTGTCAGGAATGGCATTATTAGTTGATAGAGCTAAGACATTACTAAATGAAGATGAAGTCAAAGCCATCATTAGGCATGTCAAGCGGGTAAGTTATAAATATACAATTCAAAAGAAATAAATCCCCCTACAGAATATTGATTTTTCCAGAAATCATTGGGACCCTTTTAATTTTTTCCAAGCTGTAAAATGTAGGCTGGAATGATACAAATTCAGTGTGCAATAAAGTTTCACACAACTCGTAACAATTTTCCTGAAAGGTTATCATTGATGAAATTTCATGGCGAATCAAAAGTTGTAATTTTTCTGTATATGAATATGAAAAATTGTCGAATTTTTTTAATGTATGGAAAACGTTTAACACTGTTCAAATGTTTATTACCTTTGTGAATGAAAGTAAGGGACTTTTTGACGATTGAATGAACATCGGGTAAGTGTAGATAAAATTTTAAAACGTTTTTAATTGTTGTAGAAATCTCAGTTATTGATGGTGGCTTAAACGAGTCAAAACGATATGCTAAGGAGTTTTCCATTTTCTCAAAATTAAGATGATAAGGAAGCATTGAAACATTCATTTTCTTGGTTGACTTACATTCATGATTCCAATTGAACATCTTATAAAGGTAAAATTATTTGTAATGAGAAAACAATTTTAAAGCATTTTTATAAGCACAGTCCTCTTGAAGAATGTGTTACTTTTATTTACATTTTACTTGATGTTCATTCAACCATAAACCCGTAGGTTATGTTCATTCAGCCATAAGCAAGCCCTTCCTCTTTTAAATCTCCACAAGGGCTTACCATTTAAATAATGATTACACATAATTTTTGTTTCTTTGAATTAAAATTTCATTCTTTGTCATATTCCAATACAAGAAACTACAACATTTGATTTGTCACAAATTTCACAAATGGCAAAATTTTATGAAGAAGGTTAAGTGCTATGTAAAACTTTAGTGCACATTAAATTTGTATCATTCTAGACTTCATTTTACATTTTGAAACAAATTACAGGAGGTAACTGCTTTCCAGAAAAATCAATATTCTCTATAGGGGGACTTATTTATTTTGAACTGTATTCATGAAATAGAAATAAACACACCGGATTTATAGTGTACTATGCCCACCTGATTTGTAATTCCATGTGGTCTCAGCACACCCAGATCATGCATTCCCCTACAGCCGATGTGTCAGGAATGGCATTGTTAGCTGATAGGGCTAAGACATTACTCAATGAGGATGAAGTCAAAGCCATCATTAGGCATGTCAAGCGGGTAAGTTATAAATACATGAAATAGAAATAAATACACAGGATTTATAGTGTACTATGCCTACCAGGGGCCTAGTTCACTAACATCTAAATCCATCGCAAATGCCAAACTTCATTGCCAAAGCGAGAGATCATCGCAAATTTTCGACGGATTTCCTGAATCCGATTTTACGATGAAAAAAAACATTGCAAACCATTTCCGATGATTTTGTTTGCGATTAATATCTTGCGAGTGCTTATGAGCATCCGCAAAAAAAACATCGCAAATTCTTCAAGTTGATATCATATGATTTTATTTTGCGCAATGTTTGGACGAGATCATTGCAAAATTTGCGATAGGCTCGTCCATGGAGATAAAAGTGAAAAGATGTTAGTGAAATGCAATAGTCATCGCAAACAATACTTGCGATGGCTTCTAATTTGCCATACGCTCATCGCAAAAAATAATGTTAGTGAAATAGGCCCCTGATTTGTAATTCCACATGGTCTCAGCACACCTAACAGGTGGATGCTGACCTCCCTGACCCAGGTAAGCTCCATTCAACACCAAACAACATTTTAGGTTCTGCAGCAAGCTCTAGGGGTGCTGAACCATGATCAGCCCACTTGTGCACCTTTGCTCCCTGGATTAGCTCCCGAAGCTAAGTACGGATTTCCACAACACAATTAGCAGTCAGTTCCTTGTTCAAGGGAATTTCAAGCACACTCAACTTTTGGCACCAGCAGGGCTCGAACATTGGACTTTCCACACTGCAAGAGGGCGCCTTACCTTTTGAGCTAAATTGTCATGTAAGTTCACAGCCATGCCATTTTTTCCTGATATCAGTGTACCTGCCATAGATTAAAGAAATATACAGACAGGAAACAGGACTCTTTGCATTCTAAAAATTCAGATAATTATCAGATTATGCCACGCCTGAAACGATGCCACATGAGTCCGTAGTGACCCAGCTGTGTGTTCTGACCGTGCGCAACCGTACAATTACTTGACTACAACGCAATAAGCATCTTACATTTTTCCGCCAAATTATGTGTACACAAGCAATAGCGCTTGACTGGCAAATCGTTGTGATTTCCAGTCAACGTACCCTTCTGTTGTCGAGGGTACAAATCCTGCAATATGACTGGCGGCTGACCGCCCAGTTGGTTCTGGCCTGTTGTTATTGTTCTGACCTATCCCCTTGTTTTTGTTAAAACAGCCAGTTTCGACTAATCTCATGTCGACTTTTCTCCAAGAATGGAAATTTGTTTGATAGGTTGACCATTTATACCCCTATTCCTTAGAAAGAATACTTTGGTGCCATGAAACTTGGAGGACAAGTTTCCAGCTCATAAAAAGAAAGCTTACTAACTATTACATAAAATTGTCACAAAATGATACTATTAGGCTGCGATCACATAGAAGTATACACATTGGTATACGTTATTCGCTATACGCTCATGGGGAGACACCCATGTGTTTAGTGATGAGGATACCATATACCATATCTTCTATGTGATCGCAGCCTTAGTAACATGATCAAGGAGCTCATAAAAAGAAAGCTTACTAACTATTACATAAAAATTGTCACAAAATGATACTATTAGGCTGCGATCACATAGAAGTATACACATTGGTATACGTTATTCGCTATACGCTCCTGGGGAGACACCCATGTGTTTAGTGATGAGGATACCATATACCATATCTTCTATGTGATCGCAGCCTTAGTAACATGATCAAGGAGAATGCACCTATTGCAGTGTTCTCAGTTCTCGCTAGCTCAGTCGGTTAGGTCTCGGACTGTTAAACATTATATATCGATCGTTCCGCGTTCGAGTCCAACTGGGAGCTGAGTGTGCGAACACTGTATATTTTATGAGGGTGTGAATTGCTCAAGCTAGGGTTTGCTCCAATTTGTAGGCCGCAGTAAGACCTTTGGCCCCAGGGAGTCCAGGTAGTGATTTAACCCAATGATTAGAACTGCTCTGTAAAGTGTGCTGAGGCCGTGTGGAATTACAAGTCAGGGGGACCGCTTAGTGCACTATAAATCACCTGCAATTTAAATTACCTACAATTTAGTGTACGCTGTGCTGTGCATGACCTGCTTATTTGAATATCAACTGTGAATTTTATTACAAATCAACAACTGCGCGCTCCCGTATAAGAAGATACAATGAGTTGTTGAAAACTCTGATAATAACCAATATTTTTGATGCATTTATCGCTCTATATTTTGAAACATTCACCTCGTAATTCCATCTCTATTTTGCAGTACCATCAGCATGGTGATATAGAGGGCCTTGTGGAACCTTTATTGGCCATACTAGATGAGCCGGAGAAGATACAATTGT
>JXSR01S022502.1:8770-25826 GCA_000969725.1 Ophiothrix spiculata
CCCCCCCCTCTCGGTGGGCGTGGTCACAAATGTCCCTTGTTTGTCCTCTGTGCAAGGAAGAGATCGCCAACGTAGCTGGAAGTAGCTTGGAAGTGCAATAAGAACGAGCTGCTGGCTGCAAAACACCCCGGGGCCATTCAAATATAATGTTCACAACCCTTAAAAGTAGGACATTTTCACTTGTCCAAACATTAAAAACGGATTAAGTGAGGTCACTGTCAATTTCTGTATTAGCCAATCATAAACAACTTACTCATTACATGTGATGGTGTAGGCCTAACAAAATTTGTTCATATTAGACAAACTACTCAACAGATTTTGGTGAACTAAATTTTGGAATGGTCTATTATATTTGTGCTTAGGCGGAAATGAGAAGAGATGACATTGAATTCAGTAGAAATAGGACAAAATACGTGCCAAAGTTTTCAATTTCTTCGTACATTAGAATGCCTTGACCATGTTGACCTAGCGATCTAGTTCTTTTTTCCGCCTTGCAGACTGACGGCATGTTTTGATATATCCAACTTAAGAAATTCAAAGATTTGTCATTGCTCCAATTTAAGCACATTAACAATAAAAAAAAATGTTATAATATAACAAATCCTGGCAATGTGGAACTTCAACTGATCAATATTTGAGTTATTCACACTTTGTTACGAGCTTGGGCATTGGTTTCTAAAACACTTTTTCAAGAGATCAATTTCTTCAAATAAGTAGTTTTTCAAGCATTTTGTGTAGTTTTTTTTTTATTTATAACGACCTACATTTACGTTTTTTGGTCCTTGAAGTGTTCTTTTGGTGGACACTTAGGGATTTTTGTGGACCTTTTTTTGTACATTGTCAAATTTGGGGATGCGACGCCCCCACCGCACCCCTGGCTAAGGGCTTGCTTTGAAGTGTATTCTATCATATTAATCAGGTTCCAACATCCAAAACATAAGATAAATGTTTTAAAAACCGAGATAAAAATCCTTTCGCCATTCAAATTTTACCAGTACAGAAACTTTAAACTCGATTTTCTCAGAACTATAGTTTTCTGAATCAGCCAGATGCCTTTTACCAATTTGGAGGTAAACTTTGCAATGGAACATCCCGTAACCAAAAGCAAGGTGTCATTTTATAGCTTAAAATATAATCTTTGAGATGAAACCAACAAAATTGATTTTCATTTTGGGACCCTTAACCCTCGTCTTACCACCCCCTAACGGATGATTCCCTGTCGCATAAAAACGAAAACTAGGGGTTTTGGGTAATAGTATAAGTTCATCATTTGCAGTCATTTTACCGAAAAAAATTGTAGGTACCACTTTCAGGGGGGTCAGGGTGCCTCGTCAAAGTTGGAAGGTAGGGGGTGGGGGTTGCCACCTGAGAAAATTTTAAGTCGCCATTTTGAAAAATATCTGCATGGTATTCACATAAAACTTACATAACATGTTAGAAACACCATTCTTCATCTTTATAAGCAAAAACCCGGCAAAATTCCGATAATTAGAACTTTTACTGCAAAATTTCGATTTGGTGGCCATTTTTCGCGATTTTTCCGACTCGGAAGGACTTATGACGTCATAATTACGTAACGCCTTGGCCGATTTTCATGATTTTGGTATCAATAGATAGAGGAGACCCTACTCTATACTATGCTATTCAATTTCATAGGGGAGGGGGGAGATAACAAACGTTACAAAATTACGCTGGTAAGACAAGGGTTAAGGTACCTTTCGATATATGACGGGTCACATATTATGTACTCAAGTTTATTCAAAGAACGCTTATCAAGATAGAAAGTAACTATAATCCGGAATTCCATACATTGCATTTGAAAAATATGGAGTGACATGCAAACTACTACTTTAATCTGCATATAAAAAAATGAGTTTATATACATTTCTGCGCATTTATTTTACAACGTATACAACCTGAAAATATTCTATCCGGTTACAAGGTAATAATGAGGTTATGAAAAATTGATAAGTTACATATTAATGAGATTTGTACTTGTGATGTATTTAGCTCTATGCACCCTGGGTTGTCTTCCACTTAGGTTCCTATACGTAGAACATACTATTACTAGTAGTGCAAACCAGGTGAATCATAAATGTACTCAGTTGTTTTATAGCAGATTATACAATGTATACCCTGGGTAATCTTTACTCGCATAATTGACAACCTGGGGATGTTAATGTAGTTCATTTGTCAACCTAGGGTAATCATTGTCAGTTGCATTAACACTTTGAAGTTATTAGTGAAGTTCATTTGTCAACCAACATAATGGGTGATATTTTATAGCAGGTTGTACAGTGTTCAACCTACGGAATCTTCAGTCACATAATTGACAATTTGAAGTTGTTATTGAATTTACTGGTCGACCTAGGGTAATCATAGTTGAGAGTATTTCGGGGTCCCACACAGTCAATATCATATTAGATGAATCATTTCTCTGCACAACATTCATCGCAACACTAAGCCTACCAACCACACAATGGCATGGGAATGATGACATTGACAACAAATCATACTCAGCTTGCGTCGTATTATCTTTCTCCATATACACCTAAATACATATAAATCCACATAGCTGACTGTCCGCTATTGTATTTTTTAACATACATTCCCTTGTAAATATCAAACGGATGCTGCTGTCTACCCTGGTGGTCTTCACTTCCGTACTTACCAACTTGAAGTTGTTAATGAAGTTAATTTGTCAACCCAGGGTAATCATAGTCAGTTGATATATTTTAAGCCTAGATATACTTAATAGTAGTATAATGTTGTATGTTCTACGTATGACTTAAATAGTAGTATAATGTAGTATGTTCTACGTATAGAGTCCACGCACTAAGTGGAAGACAACCCAGGGTTGGTCAACCCGGGGTTGCCTAACCCTGGGTTGACTATCATGTGGGTATTTCCACCGCTGCATATCTATATATGGCCCATGAAATCAGCCATTTCTATGGCAATGGAAGATTAAATATTAAAACAAATATCGATTTATTGTAGTAAGGACCCGCTTAACGGAGGATTTGACCTTTGACCCCAAAATGTTGTGCGGATTATTGCAGATTTTGTGCGGATCCTGCGGATTTCTTTCGGATATCTTGCGGATCTTGCGGATTTTGTGCGGATCCTGCGGATTTCTTGCAGATTCTTGCGGATCACTTGCAAATTTCTTGCGGATTTTGTGCGGGTCCTGCGGATTTTGTGCGGATTCCTGCGGATTTTGTGCAGATTCATGCGGATTTTGTGCGGATCCTGCGGATTTCTTGCGGATTCTTGCGGATCACTTGCGAATTTCTTGCGGATCTTGCGGATTTTGTGCGGGTCCTGCAGATTTTGTGCGGATTCTTGCGGATCTTGCGGATTTTATAAATACCATAGACGCACAGATAACCCGGTTGTTGGGCTAGTAATCCTGTTGTTTGTCAAATAACCCTGTTGTTTGGCTAATAGCTGCTAATAAGCCTGTCGTTTTGCAAATAAGCCTGTCAATTGGCTAATAACCCTGTCGTTTGGCTAATAAGCCTGTCGTTTTGCAAATAAGCCTGTGTCGTTTGGCTAATTAGCCTGAGGTTTGGCTTAAAACTCTATCGTTTGGCTAATAAGCCTGTCGTTTTGCAAATAAGCCTGTCGTTTGGCTAATAACCCTGTCGTTTTTCAAATAAGCCTGCCGTTTGGCTAATAAGCCTGTCGTTTGGCTTAAAACCCTATCGTTTGGATAATAAGCCAGTCGTCTTGCAAATAAGCCTGTTATTTGGCTAATAAGCCTGTCGTTTGGCTAATAAGCCTGACGTCTTGCAAATAAGCATGTCGTTTGGCTAATAACCCAGTCGTTTTGCAAATGAGCCTGCCGTTTGGATAATAAGCCTGTCGTTTGGCCTAAAACCCTGTCGTTTGACCAATAACCCTGTCGTCTTGCAAATAAGACTGTCGTTTGGCTAATAAAGTCATCGTTTGGCAAATAACGTTCTGGCGGCATTGTTTATCCCTACTCTATGATCGATACGACGCCTGTCGGGACCCAGTGCATTTCCTACGCGTTTCTGGCGGCACGTCGTCAGAGATTTCCCTCAAAACCGTTTACACTGAATCCGTCGCCGGTTCGGTACATCTTCTATCCGTTCTGTACTCAATCAGGTCTATTAAAATCTCTAGGGAAATATTTTCCATTTCTTCTACTTTAATCATTTTCGTTCTTTCACAGTGAAACATACGGCCACGTTTTAAATTGTTCCCAAATTATACTCTATTTTTACTATATTTTTTATACTAAATTTGTCCGATCTTATCCTAAAACTCGCAAAATTTACAAAATTTCTAAACATCCCGCCCAATTATGAACATTTGAAATTTGAATTGACCAATCACGAACAACTCCGCTAACGCTCTTTTATATTCATACTTAAATTTCACGTCAACCGCCATTTTGAATTTTTTAAAATTTGAATTTTCCCGCCCAACCGCCATTTTGATTTTTTTTTAAATTTGAATTTTCCCGCCAGCCGCCATTTTGAATTTTTCCCATCATGCCTCAAACCGGAAGTTCCGCCATTTTGGGGTCAAAGGTCAAATCCTCCGTTAAGCGGGTCCTTACTACTATTCATTCATATTGAATAGATAAGGTACTTATACTGGTATAATTCTTTGATGATTTGCGGATGTTTATTATAAAAAAAACGAGGTTTCTGAACGTTTCTAATTATGCGGAAATACTTTTGAGCGGGAGTGTAGCTTAGGCTTTTTGATTTTGCTTTTGCTCGTGTAAACACAAAAGGATTGTTGCGAATTACAACCTCTCCAATGGGGTATCCCTTATTGACTCCAGTGAATAGAATCAGTATTAGGTTAACACAATATTGTACAAAAGCTTACAAATTGAATTGCTATGCACTTACAAAACATTTGAACTAGGGGCCTCATGATGGAGTATTCACAAATGGGACCGCCGGCTTCACACGTGACTTCCGAACAGGGAAAATGATCAGAATACACTTTCTTGCTCAATGAAACAAGGTGACATAGTCCGACCGCGATTCGAACCCGAAACCTCTGTATCATTAGTCCCGTGCTCTAACCGCTTGGCCACACGTTATAGTTGCTTTGCATCATTAAATATAATCCAGCAACAAACTACTAACAAATTCACACTGTTTTTTTTTTCTAAAACCAGAAAAAAAAGGTTACCAGTACCCAAAGTTTTAGTAGCGTGACGATATGTTACGTTACACAACTCATGCCTCGCCATAAGCTACATATTCCCCCGGGCATATTCCATTCCATTTGAATTAAACGCGTCAGTCAAGTGCAATATGCCAGCATATGTGGGTGTATGTTGCCAACTGGTTGCGATTCGATGAAAAATAGCTTCCAAACAGCAAGCTGTACAATATCACATACGTATATCATGGACATGGAAAAGCAGCCGAACACATCACAACATATGTTGGTTTTTTGCAGCCACAATACTGAACTATTTCATTCTTTGTTTCACATGAATCATTTGGATATCTGTGATGTATTTCACAGCTATTTTCTTATCCATATTCTCTATATGTTGTTTCATTTGGCATTTACGATTATTATCATCGTTTTATTACTTTACACACTTGACCAATCACAACTGAAACCAAGTATTAAAAGAACATTTTCTGGACTCTGTTCACAATGGATACTGTTAGCAAGTTTGATTGTGACCCAAACTACAGCAGTTATCGAAGGGTTTTTAACAAGTTCTTCGTCAAATACACTTATTTTCTATATACCTCATGTTTCTGCAATTATCAGTGCCTTAACCATCACATCAGTTTATCATTGCAGTGATGTTTCTCAGAAAAGATACCTCTTTATTTCCACTCTTATATATTGGACGATGTCATTTATCTTGGAAACTGTGTCGACAATATCTCTTGCAAATATTATTGGATACAGCAATCTTTCAGTTATGAAGTACGATTTGAAAGTAATTCTTGTAGTCACCTATGGGATTTTGTTTTTCAAGTCATATTTTCACACCAAGGCAAGCACGGTAAGTATTCTTGTAGATTATAGAAAAAATGTGAACGATATAGAAGACCAACAGTTACTGATATACGCTTAATAGCAGTTATAATCTGTTTTTTTTCTTCTTGTTATTAACCCTGTTAAATTACAGTAATAGAAATATACTACGGTAAAAATAACAAATTAACAGTTACTTTTTTATTTTTCGTTAAAACAAACATCCCGCTGTTGTCTTTTAAATTATACACGTCGTGCTTAAGGGTTGAGTCTCTTTTGACGAGCAGTGGAGCGGAACGCCATGCTGACTGTAAGTTTTGGCCAACTTAAATATGTCTGATTATCACAATTGTTGGTTTACATAAGGAATAGAGTCTCTACTTTATATTTAAATCTTTACCAGTGATTTCATGTCCACGATTAACTTCAAAATGACGTCAACAGTTTACTTCGAAAACGTTAACGCTATTTTGTCATTATTGCAACATTTTAATCACTTGGCATGACTCGATTGCGTTGAAATTTTGGTAGGTTGATATTCAGGGAGTAGCAATATAAGTACGCATGACTTTCGAAATGTGCAATGCCAATAAATGGTCGTGAGAACAATGAATGTCGGAGCTAAAGCATGTTTCTTTACATTCATAATTTCCGTTGCTTGAAAAGGCTTCAAGCTTCACCTACTAATAGTACCAAAATTGATTACTGAATCAAAAAAAAGAGTTCTCACCTTCCTTCGCTAACCGTAAATACATTTTACGTATCATTCAAAGATTAATTTTATGTCAAAAAGAGCCATTTTTGCTGACAAAGATCGAGATTTTGAAGTGAGAATAGAACATGGCGTTTTGACGCTTCAAAGTATAAAATTGCTCAGATTCATCTTTTGTTCACGACATTCATGTTCAAAACATAACTAAAAACAAAACGGAAATAACGAAAAATGTTTTATGTGATATTCTACTTACATCAGCTGTAAATATCAGTAATAAATCCTAAGTTTTCCGGTTTGAGATATCCAGTATTACGTTGTTGCTTTCATGTAAACCCAGTAGCTGTAAGTTTTGCCAGTGAACATTTGAGTAATTGTCAGCTCAATAGGCTCCAATAGTGCGGCTCTAAAATTTTTTGTTACTGATTGATAGGATAAAAACATTGAAATACCTTTTAATTTTTAGCTTTCAACACCTAAATTTGCCAGGTCATTGGAATGGTAATTATAATTGTGTCCTTGTACAACGTTGCATGGTCATTTCAAAAGCTAAAAGCTATTAGTTGAATACTAGTAATAATGCTGTATAAAGGTACACTAGACACAAAAAGGTACATTTTTCCCGTCACCTTACAATTGAAAAGCAAAACATTAAATAGATTAAAAAACAAGGTTGTTAAAACTTGAAGCACCAATCTGTGACCGGGATATGTGACCAGAAAAAAAACCATAAAAGAAAATCACATTTCAGAATTATTATTTCAGTGCATTAACACAGCTTCACTCTTTCCTTTTTAAGTTACCTTTCTTTGATCAAAAATATGGGTAGGGATGGCTTACAGCTACGTGTGTATTTTTTAAAAGATGTTTAAAAAAGGGGTGTCAATATAGCTGAATACATTTCTGTTACAATGATGAGTCTAGGAAGTGTCTCCCTCGGGGTAGTGGCTTTTCTGTCGATATTGTGAAGCAGAGCTCACGGTTCAGTATTTCGCAATTGTCAATCAATTTATAGTTGTTGTTGCCAAGAAACGGTAAACTAACTGAAGACAGAGCTGACGATGTTTTCGTAAATTGGACTAAAAAACACATTTCTGGTCAACTTTTTCCTATTTTTGGATTCTTATTTCATTACTATCATGTTAAACTTGCCAAATATGTTAAACAAGTTTTTTCGATCATGGCAAGTGAAAATGGATGTCATCAACCCTTAACACCGACAGCCAAAGTCAAATCTTTTTTTTTCATATTATACGTGACCGTTCAAGTTGTTTCTTTCACAAAGCGCATTATGATGGACAGAAAATATGAAATGTTCTTGCGCAACAAAAATTGCAACTATAAAATGAAACATTTTCCTCCTTTTCCATATTTATATTGCGTGTATGATTTGAATGTTTTATTTTATCATATAGGTCACATTGTGAATATTTTTACATGAACTAATCTCTAACGTTTTATTCAGTTATTGTTCTTTAAACAGTTCTAAAGAGTCACTTAAATTAACTATTAGTTACAACAACAACAAAAACAATAATAATAACAACAATAACAACATCAATAATAACAACAACAACAACAACAAACTCCCCCCCCAAAACCCCCCCCCCCAAAAAAAAAAAAAAAAGAAAAAAGAAAAAATAAAAAAATAAAAAAACACCCAAAAATACAAATAAAAAAAACCCCGGCTTATTATGGTTTAAAAGTGAAAGTGTGTTGTTTTTGCATATGTTCTAATTTTGGTAAAAAGGATTTAATATGATCTTATACTTTATAAACTTTGAAGTATGCAACAAGCAGTAGATTAAGGCTCATAAACCAATATGACGCACGGAGAAGTAAATTCGTCCGTATTAGTGTGGAAGCAATTAATATCCCGTTATCATTTTGTGATTATTTGATCAAATTTTTGTTATAGATAGATTAGACACCCAGGATGAAGAAAAGTAAGGGTGGCAAAAAATGTGCCTCCTGCAAATAATTAATATGGCTTTTAATTCAAAATGGCGTCAAGTACCCATTTTCCAATTGTTAATTGCTTCGTAAAAAACACATTTTACTGCAGGTTCAAAACTTCAATTAGTTTGATGTCAGTTTCTCAGTTTTTTCTCCAAATTATACCATTTATTACTTTCCCTGGTACCGAAAATCCAAAATGGCCGTCAAAAACTACATATTTCGTTAAAATTGATCAAAAAAGCCATTTGAATGTCTATTGTCACAATCAATCAATAGAAATAAACAGCAGCTAGGCTGCAAAAACAGAATTTATCCTCAAAATATATTAAATAAACACTTCAAATTCAGAAAGTTCTATTGTTATTGCCTTACTATTATTAATTTTATTGTTGATGTTGTTAAGAAGTGGATTAGAGTAACATTTATACAGCATTAAAACATTTACTGTTCATCAGAATCCTCTAACCCAAATTATGATTTTATTATTCTAATTAAAAGCGGCTTCAAATTATGGATTAATGAAAACGGGTTAACGAAAAAAGTGAAAATCGTTTCTTTTTTGGGGGGAGGGAACATTTTGGAGTTCATCTTGGAAACTATTTTGGTTTTAAATCATGTTAACAACATAGGTTAGGAGAAATAACTCTGTTGTTGCAACGCTCACAGCAATTTCCAGTTTTCCACTGATTATTTAGATTAGTTATAATTTGAATAATGTGAATTAATGTCACTTCATCAATTTTATATATATAATATTTGGCCCAGCCACTTTGGACCTCAATATGGTTGTTGAGTATTTTAGATTTCAAACATATTAGCAACAAAATTTGGGGAGACATTATTTTGTTTTAACTCTTTAGATGTTTTTAATTTATTGTTTTCAACGTTCATGTGTTTAACGTTTTGAACAAAAATAAAAATCTGGTAGCCATTTTGGACCTTTTCATGAGCGCTATTTTGGACTTAATGCATTTTAATAGCAACATTTTGAACAAAATGATTTTGTTGCAAACCTCAAAGTAATTTCAACTGATTACTAGTATTTGGAAAGTTTGTTGAGTTTTGAATGCTGTATTATAATTGTTTTAACCTATTTTGTTCAAAACAGAGTATTTTGGTGGCCATTTTTGATCTCAACTGAGTTCGGCGCAATTTTGAATGTAAAACATGTAACTGACATAATTTAAAAATGAGCGATCCTGTTGTTACCCAGCCTGCTCATTTCTATTGTTTGACTATAATTATTATACATTTATTTGCTATTTTAATCAGTTTGAAAATTGCGCTATTTTGGCGGCCATATTGGATTTGTGGTAATGGAAAAAGCAATAAATGAATTAATTGTGATACCATTGTGTTTGGCAACCCAGGAAACCTAAAAGGTGCCACCAACACTATTGTCATTGGAACCCTACAAGTCAAAATATGCCTTGTAGTATGTTGTGGAAGTCATTTTTGCGCCATCTTTGATTTCTCAAAATGCTCATTAGTGTGGATTTGGCATTTTGTCTACATACTTTGACCTATGAGCGTTAACCTTGAGGTGTAATGCATTAGTTTTCTGAGTAAAAGTGATGTTTGTTAAATCTTGTATAAACTAGAAAGTAAAACTTAGTAAGAAATGTGTTTTAACAGTGTTATATATTTGTTACACTCTCTATAAATTTCGTCAATAACTGTTTAAAGACATCCAAAGTAATTCTGGTCGCCATTTTGAAAACTCTGCCATATCTTTGTTCTGCACAGACTAATTTTTGCCACCCTGCATTTTCATTTTGCTCATGTTCTCTTCTTTCTCTGTGCAAAATTTGGTTCAATAATCATTAACTGATAGCGGGATCGGAAAAGTCCAAAATTGCGTCCACACTATATTTTTCGAATCATAACCACGAACCAAAATCATGAACGATTCATGTATAAAAATATAAATACGCAGTGATTTGGTCTTGATCAATCCTAATCAATCATTGTTAGTCTCTTACACAATACAAAAACAACAGTTCACAATGTTTAAGAATAAAAAGGATATGCCCTGGATCTTGCAACAGAGTCTGATTGCTTGTTGCATACTTCAAGGTTAATAGAGTATAGGCTACTGAAACATATTTAAAGGTTTATATGAAACTATTTTAGCTTATTTTATCAGGTTAATCACCAAAAGATAAAACAGAACGTGACAGGCTTCACATATTTTCAACATTTCAATAGCCGTTACTTGTTTAACGGCATTTTTATTCCTTGATAAACAGAGAACAAAGTCAAATACATATAAAACATTCCACACCTAAGTACATTACCTAAAATACATATAAACTGATAAAGCGACTACAATAGTTTTAAAGGTAAGCTTGCAAATTTGAACTTATATGGAAGATATTTTCACATCTTCACATTTTATACATTTATGAAATGACTAAATCTGAATAGGTTTTAAAAGATATGTACTTGTTCCACTCTTTTTAAGTTGGATTATCTTTATAACTTTATTCTTGTTATATAAGCTTTCAGAAATTGTATACTTTTAATATTGATAGATTTACAAAAAATGTTATAGAGCACTAAAATGCATGTGACCGATAAATTTAATATTTGGCAGCATGAAACAGTTACTTATTCATTAAGGGTACGAGGAATCCATATGCTCAGGAAAATGTGAATCCTAACTTTTTTTCAATCATGAAAAGATACATAGTTTCCACTGCCTTTGCGGGGACTCGAACCATGGATTATGGCAGGAGTTAGTCATGCATTACGAAGCGAGCGCTCTACCGCTGAGCTATCAAGGCAGCGTTGAGATCGTGAACTAAAATCTAAAACATAAACATTAGAATGCCGTATTTTTCTTTTGTTTACATAAAAATTGCAATTTTTGCCTCATTGGAATGCTCAATTTGTAAGTAAATTATGCGAATGCGTATATCAGACAAAATGTAGATAATGTAGATACTAAAATCAGGCTATTCACAGCTCAAACAGGGCGAACTCAGAGTCATAATTCACGCCCGGTTTTTCGGGCAAAACAACGCGGGTTTGTTACATTATCATTAATCAACACAACATATTTATAAAATATTATTTGTAATTCAATGAAAAGTATCAAGCCTACAATCTGTCAAAATTTGAAAACAGGCGAATCGTTCGAACATCATAAAATTTCAAGGTTTCGGCGAAAAAGGTGTAAATTTTTCGAAGTAGTTTATTGACAAAATTTTGACCTTGATAATGGACGTAAAATCATTAGTAAAGTCTCATGTATGAACTAGAGACTCTATTTCATATGTACGCCAAAAATTTGATATTTTGTAGGTAAAAAGTTGCAGTAAAGATGCCGTTGGCAAAAATGGCACCCATTTAGGGACTGTAGCCTTAAGCCGACTAGAACACGGTTGATAACTTCATGTCACTTGTGAAAATGTGTGCAAAAATGGCTGAGATCGGACGTCCGAAAGACGCCAAACTTCAAAAACAAACGTTTCACTTTACGATGATTTCAATGACCGTGCTAATTGCCGGCTAACATAATCCCCAATATGAGTTTTGTTCTTGGACAAATTATTTTTATTAATACAATTAAATCATTCATGAAAATTGCCGCTCACAGATTATGCAGAAGAGATCAGTCAGTAACAACCTGGTCGCATAAGCCGCAGGAAACGCCGCAACCCCGCAACGCCGGTCGGACATCGGTATGGCACCGGTGAATGCTTGCGATGCCCGGTCGGACGCCGGTGGTTATGGGACCATAACTGAAGACATCGTATACAACTCGCATGGTTTTGACTCGGAATTAAATTCTTGCGGCATGCTTCCGGCGTCTCTACGGCTCACGGACACCGGTCGGACACTGGTCGGTGTCCGATCGGCGTCCGCTGAATTGACGCCGTAAACACATCGTAACATTACCGCAAGGTTATGTGACCAGGGTATCCGGTACATATAGTAATCGCATTTCACACCTGCATAAACACGTTATCTGAGCAGTTTCACATAAATTACATCAATTATCAATGCTTGATTACGCTTAATTTTAGGCAAAGATTAGTGTCAATTGCATCATGTACAGGAAATGTGTTATCAACAATTATGGTTCGTGTTCGTTACCCTCGCGTGACTTCCAAGTTCATGTTTGGACATAAGTCATTAACTGGTCATATTTTTTGTTTCACACAAATACATTGGTAAAACCATGCCAATTTGTATTCAACGGATCGTAACTCTGAATAAATACACTTAAAACCAACAAAGTTAGATATTGCTGGAAAGCTTACTTTCCGAGGATTTCAATGTTACCTAAAAAAGTCTAATTTTTAGGGATGGGTAAAAAATATACAGGGTACAAAATAAAATGAAAGTGCATTTTGGTCAACCAACTTGGCACAATGAGATTTTTTTGGGGAAAGGTGTATCCAGATGACACAAACATTATTTGAAGGATGTAATGATAGCCTTCCATAAAATAATTCGTTTGGTGACCAATCTCATTGTGGTCAAAATATTGAGGATGGTCAAAATCTATGAAACGACTCATTAATTTTTGGGACATGTATCGGTCAAAAGTTTTTTCATGCAAACACTACCTAAAAATTAATCACATAATTGGATTCCTCGGCAAATTTTCTTTTAAAAAATGTATAACTTTTACCATTTACGTCGACTCGGTCAAAAGATATGTCGTTTCAAAGTTTTCGAGTGTAAATGCATGTTTTGTACAGTAATGTATAGAGAAAATTACCCACATATAAGGCATTAAGAAAGTACAAAATTTGGATGACATGTCAAATTTCGACACATGCTTTAGCATTATACATACCTCATTGAAGTATATTCAAAAAATTATGATCCCAGCATTTTTATTTTCAATAATACATGTGTTTATAAATCATAACTTTCGTACACTTTTGCATGTAATCCTATGGGCGCCACCCCCACCGGCGCCACCCCCACCGACTCCACCCTTGACCCACTCGACATTTTGGTCAATTACTTCACTATTGCTAAGCCTGTGGCTTTAATTCTTTTTTTATTTAGTACCTGGATAAATTATCTTTAATATGATACCAAAAGTGTTATGGTTCGGTGACAACTTCTATCAAAAATAAAGACATTTGTCATGATTTTAATGATTTCTTGAAACGGCTCCACCTTATTTGATATACCTATTCGTGACTTGGGTCCGTTTACAACAATTACACTACAATAACGGCAACATACAATCATAATTCGTCTACATAGCATAATCCATAAACAATTAATATTACAGAAATATTATTTATTAAAAAGCGCATCGTGGCCCAAATGTCAAATTACATTTTGCAATAGAACTTTATGTAAAGACTTCCAAAAAAGTATCGCCTCACCTCGAAAAAATGACTCGTGCGCCAAATACGGAACTATATGGAGATATTGTGAACAAGCGCTGCAGCGCGCATGGGTTTCGGCTTTTATTTGACACCCTATTTGTGACAATTGACTGAAAACACCACAGAAAATTATGAACCTTATACATGTGTTATACTATGCATTTTTTTCAAATAGCTCTAAAATAAAAAGTACAAACCCGAATTGGTCGAAAATTCGCCAGTAAGCAGTTGAAAACAAGGGCTATCAAGTGCTGTCAATTTTATTAGCAAAGAGAAAAATCCTGGCGCACTATAATTATCGTGTGCTATCATAAAGATATGTCTCTGTGAGCCGTTCAGTGAGTGAAAGAATTAAGTTTTTTATCCCTTATGGTCAATTCGAAAAAGTTGCTAATTTCACTTTTTGCACTGTATAAACCAGTAACGCAAGACTAAGGAATCAACATGATCAATATGAGGTAAGTGAGTTTGGTCAGGTTCTAAGCATCAAATCAAGATATAATTTTTTTCGTCTCATTAATGATGAAAAACGATAAAAAACTTAATTCTTTCACTCACTGAACGGCTCACAGAGACATATCTTTATGATAGCACACGATAATTGTAGTGTGCCGAGATTTTATCTCTTTTCTTATAAACTTGACAGCACTTGTTGGCCTTTGTTTCAACTGCTTACATGCGAGCTTTCGACCAATTCGGGTTTGTAGTTTTTATTTTAGAGCTATTTGAAAAAAATGCATAGTAGAAATTCCGACCAATCGTACGCGCTTTTGCGAGCCGCTGTGAGCGGCTTGCCGGAGCGAAATACACAGAGTCAATCGGTAGGCATTGCTAGCCTTAAACACATAGCGCAAAGTTATTCGTCCTCTAATGGTGTCTGGTATTTGCACCATGTCTTAAATGCTAGCAATGCCTATCAATTGAACGTTGTTTCTTTCGATTTATATCGTTTCTCATTATTAATAAAAATATAATAATAATAAAAAAATCAGTATCTTGATGGATGATGCTTAGACAACAAAGACGCATGCTTTTGAAATTCAGTGGCTAAACTCACTTACCTCTTATTGATCCTTATTCTTGCGTTACTGGGTTGTACAGAGCGAAAAATAAAAAAAAATCAGAATGACCTCGAGGGTTTTAAAAGTTCATAATTTCAATGTTTCTTAGTCAATTGTCAGAAATAGGGTGAAAACTAAAAGCTGAAATTCCAGCGCTTGTTCACAATATCTTTAAATTACGTTTGCGAGTTCCGTATTTACACATGAGCCATTTTTTCGAGGTGAGGCGATACTTTTTTGGGAGTCTTTATAAAAAAATGGTATATTTATACAGAGTACACATAAAAGACATGGAAAGTATATACAAATATTCATTTGTCTGGGTTTAACTTGAGCTTATTCTCCTCTGACCACTTATCAAATCACCAAGATCAGCCTGCAAAGAGCTCATTTGTGGCCCATTAGTATTTTCAGCAAATGTCAGGTCATCCACGTATTTCCAGCATCCAGAAGAAGCATTATGGGCGGCATTATTGATTAAAATCTGAAACCCAGTTGGACCTGTCTTGGTACCCACGGGGAACTGATATGAAATCAGAAAGAGCGTCATTATATTGGACACATTGCTGCCTGTTGCGAAGGAAGTCACAAATCAAGGGAATGATGGACTCACGGACTCCCAAGCGGATATTTTTGTTAATTAAGATGGTATATGATAGGCCAAATCAAACGCTTTGGAAAAGTCCGTCAGTACCACTCATCCCATGTTGTGACATCCTACTGCCCCTTGATGAAGAAAATACACAAGATTGACTAAATAATGTTAAGTGGACACACCCTTGACATTACCAAACTGCCTCTCACCACTGTTTGATGGGTTCATTTATTAATTTTTCGACAAAAATATACTGTTACAATAAATGCAGGTCCTTAAAAGTGTTTAAATTAGTTATGGAATTAGGTGTTGAACTGTGCTATTTGTTTCCATAATTTAATTTCACATTTTATCTCAAAAATGCTCATTTTAGATCAAAAACACCATTTTTAACCAATTTTTGGAAATCTCATTATTGGTGGCGCTATTCATTTTTTGAAATTAATTATATGCATATTGCATAAATTGTATATTTGTTGTGTTAAATTATCATAAATAAAATTAGTTTTTGGTCTCTTTTACCTTATCCATGTGGCAAATGTCAAAACTAAGGGTCATAGATTCTTAAAACGAGGAAACTTGATTTATAGAAATAGCGCCACCAATAATGTGCCTTTAGCATTAAATGGCTATATATTATTAATGATCAAACAGTGGTGCTCTTATCAATCTTCTGATCAATATCAGTCAGTATCCAGTTGGTGATGAACCCTTTTGCAATTTTGGCGAAAATAGAAGTCAATTAATTAACTTGGTTTAAGTGTATCGGTGGAAGGTGGATACTGTCTGAAGTTGTACACTAGGTGTCCGCAGTGATACGTGGGATCAAAAATGCAAATTATTCATGTAATTATATCTAATAAGTTAATTTCAGGAGTATACAAGAATATTTGTTGTTTTTGTTTGTTTCGGTTGGACATTCTCTGAGTCTAATAGTCTTCCAACTGCCTGAGTTTCTGTACAGTATAGAAAGAATAAATTGCATACGATTACAGTTACCTGTTAAGTACCAAATAAGGAACAAAACCATGGAAACTGATTGTCTACTTAATTTTAATTTTAATCTACTTTCTTTGATTTTGTCTGTTTGTCTTATGTTTGTACACTCCCGGTCAAAAGTCTTTGCGCACCTGTTACATAAGACATAATAGCCTTGTAATTATCCAATATTTTCGTTAAAATCCTGTTCGTGTACATGCTATATTTATCTAACATTGATAAATCAAACCCTCTTGCAGTTTTTGACCTCCCGTAACCACTGAAATTTAGAATTTTCGAAACCGTCTCAAACCCCCACGTAAAATTCCCATAGAGCTGAACCTACTTAATTATTCATAAGCAATTTCCCCCCATGTAAAGCTATAGGAGATTTTCA
>JXSR01S022503.1:119475-130114 GCA_000969725.1 Ophiothrix spiculata
ACAAAAACTAACAAAGACCTTGTACAATATCCAATAAACTGTCTACAAGAGCAAATCTGAACAAGAAAACACAATCAAATGCAAGCCACTAGAATGACAAGACAATTTTTCAAATGAGAGGCAAATCAACTTTCTATTTTCTTTCTTTTTTCCGTTTACATGATTTTCTCCTATAGGATTCATCAATAGACCAATGACAAAACAAAGAATAGCTTGAAAAAGTGAAAAGCAAAAAAATATGTTTCCAACAGGTTTCAGCTCAAATTTCTCCTTTGATGTTAGACTTTTATTAACATGACAGAGTCCAATTTCAACATACTGCACACTGCTATTATTACTTAAAGGGACTGGCCTAGATTCTTCCCACTAATTTTTTACCTGCATATTTTTTTACTTGAATCGATAGAACATGTTTATAGTAATATAACCTACAAGTGGTTTTCCATGATTTTAAGGAATATTGGAGATAATTTGAATTCTGTACCTACTTTAATTTTTGTCGCCGGCGACAAAAAGTGGTGTGAAAACAGTGTTTCTAGTTTGAAAACTGATAAAAATCTTGTTTCTACACTTGTGATAACTAAACAAATTTTTTTGATGAAATTGTTTCTTTTTTAATATGTTTTAAGTTATTTCCATGAGCTTTGTTTGATCCTTTAGCTAGTAAATCCATCTGAGATACAAAAATTAGGATTTAGGAAACACACCACCATCAAAGAATGATATATTGCAAATTAATTCTCTCTCAGTTTGAGCCATTTGTGTGTAAATTTTTGCACTTTTTTGGATTTTGCTATACTTTAAGCTTTGTTTAGAGCATTCTCATAAATATTTAATTCTAGGTGGAATCTATAGGCTAGTCCCTATGATTTTGTCAATTTTACTTGCTCAATTCCCCCTCCTCTGAAACATACATCAATTCTGTAATTTTGTAAGTAATCCTCTATTCAAAAAATTAAGATGATCAGTATTTTCCTCTTTTGATGTCGCACTCTGTAATCTTGTAAGTAATCCTCTATTCAAGAAATTCAGTTTATAAGTATTTTCCCTTTTTGGTGTCACAATTTTGATGAACGTATAAGAGCAAAAAAAATATCCTTTCCCAAATGGCAACCATATTTTGAGATATATGGATGTCTCTAGAGCTGGGAAAGAATATAATTTCGGCTGATGTTTATCGACCTATAGACCTTAGAAGTAGTTTCAAGTCGTTATCAATTTAATCGACGCCACTAAATGTGACAAATCCCTTAGGTCAATGTTTTATGGTGTGATACCACGTTATCATCATTGGTAGAAATGAGGATTTATACACAGTGTATAAAGTTTGCTCTCAAGTGAACAAGCATTTTTATTTTGAAAATCAGTTAAAAAATCTTGAATCAGTGTATATAGAGCTAGCAGCCATATATTCAGAGATTTTCAGCATATGAGCCGTAAACTAGACAATACACTACTACAACAAGAGTAAAAAATTTCATAACACAAGAGAAAAACATATGCTACTTAAAAAAATAAAACAAATAACATATTGCAAGCACAGTGTATGATAAACTGGAGAGGAATATTTAAGGGAGGTTTTTTGTGGTGTAATTCATACCGTAGTGTTGGGTCCAGTAACTACCAATACACATCCCTAGCATGATAAAGGATGTAGGCATAAAGAACAAATTTGAAGTAAATGCTGTTTTATCATAATAATAATACCAATATAAGCGGAATTTCAAATGTAGAAATTGATATTATCAATGCAGATAATATGCTTCTGAGCAAAATACATTTATATTGGTACAGTGGCGGCACCAACAAGGAGGCCTTGGGCCAGTCTCAAATCTTGTCTTCCCAGAGCTCAAAACTTCCAGTAACTGATGCAAATTCCACACTCCATTTCCCCCTTTCTCTTCTTTTTTAAATAATATTAAAAACTTCCATATGGTACTTCCGTATGGATCCCGGCAAAGTCCTGAAGTTGTTAACTTTAAGATTTATTTCCAAGTTATATTTTGACTTTTTTGAGGTGTAGTAAAACAAATACAACATGATTTATTTTGGAAAAGTATTGCAAAATACTATCCCTCGGTGAAACCATGTTGTATACTATTCTCTAAACTGGTACATTTATGTGTAGATCAGGGGTTCTCAACTAGTCCTTATTACGATACTCCACATAAATGAAAAAATTGTAGGGGAAAGCGCAAAACTTGTCTATTTCTAAGTGTATTCCTCATGTTTTTCTTTGATTTCGGTTCGTCGGAACTCACAATTCTGATACGTATCCAAATTCGGATACCCACGAACATTTCGTATACAAATTGTGATACCCGTATCAGAATAAGGATATGGAGGGGTGTCCGAATTCTGATACGCCTGTCGTGGCGCAGGAAACAAATCGATAGTGCAAGCTGGCAAGTACATATAGAACATCTTTCTTGCATTTATGATAAATGTATCTGTGGATATGTCATTTCCATCTGTGCAATTCCAGCGGGACAGCTAACATGTCCTGATAGCTCCTTATCACAGAAGGCAAAATAATTTGGCCATTACTTTCTTAGAATTTAGATGACAAATGATGATAATGTTGTTGACTTTTATACATACCCGGTATGGTGTGCGGCGAAGCTGAATATTCATTTCAGCTGATATCCCATTTCAGCTGTTTTTAATCCAAATTTGGATACAGGTATCTGAATTTTGATACGGAGTTTCCAAATTCGGATATGTATGACGGTATCCGAATTGTGACTTCCGCCGAACTGATTTAAACAGTGTCAAAGCGCCAATCAGTACTAGTCAAGGCGCCAAATTTGGTATGCATGCTGCTAGTTGAGAATCCCTGATGTTGATTGTTAGCCATTTGAAAGCCACAAATTTTGTGTGAGTGGTCGGGGATTGTGGGTAGTGAGTGTAACGTCCATTATGGTGAAATTGACCAAATGAGGTGCTTGTAAGATTAGGTTCTAGCTACACTAAGGTCAACTTGCAAAGAATATATGAGGTTAATTAGAACTGCTCAAATCAACAAAAGTCATTTATTTAAAGTATGATCATTAAATTTTTAAGTTTTATAAGGGATACAAAACGGGATGGTTTTATAAATTCGGCAAATATATGGGACTTACTGAAAACTGCATAGCATTTCATGCAAATGAATTTTATACATAGCCGGGAGCAGACATCCAGGAGGTTGAATTATTTTCAAAGTTTGATTAGAAAAAATATATTAAGTAGCAAAATCGTGAATCGATTTAAATGCTGTCTGAAGTGGACAAATTTACACAATTTGCACTGTGTAAAGATATGTGGTGTACAACGATATGTGACATTCGTCTGCTCCTGGTTTTAAAAACAATGTCTACTTACAGGTGGAGGCCTAGGAGGAGCCATCGAAGGCCTAGGAGAAGCCCTCGGAGAAGGCATAGGAGAAAGCTGGATATGAAAGAACATCACATCAATTATGTACAAATACTAAGGTACAAAGAAGTCTAAATTTGAGTTATTGGAAGAAAATGGAGTTAAGATATATAGCAAAAGCCTAGAGGCTGTAAGGCTTGGCATCCAAAGATATTTGCTCGCCTGAGTGTAGTGTCACTCTTGATATTCGCTCTGACTTAAAACCGCTAAGACAGAGCGCGAATGTCGATCTAATTACGTGAATATTGTTTATAACCAAACTTGGAGCGATCTTCGCTTGTACTCAATCTGAAGTGTAGTGAATGTCGTGATAAGCGAATTTCTCTTCCGGTTTGAGCAAAGTTTTCAAGGTAAGGCTAAGCGAATGTCACTCGGCCGAGCGAATGTCTTTGGATGCCAAGCCTAAGGCTGAATAACAACAAACCATATGAAATCTTTCAATTAAGGTTCAGGAAGACCTTAGACTGAAAAAAACAGATGCTTATCAAGTTATCACATACAGGAATCCAGGGAGAGGACAGGCCTGAAAATTGGTATAGCTAGGAAACATTATAAATATCATATATGAAGTATCAAACATTTAAGTTCATCTGGAGAACCTTCAGTCATAAACCTTATAATTAAAGCTCAAGTTTTATGGAAGAACACCTTATGTGTCACATATGTGACATGATCAAGGGGAATGAGTCAAGATGTCAAGGCTTATGCACCAGTGCAATAACCTATTGAAATGTCAAAGTCAAGTCAAGTCAAGTAAAACTTTATTACTCCATAAATGGAAATTCTGTACAAATGAAAGCACATATAAACATCAAAGAAACAAATTACATATAACAGACAATATTTGTGCCCCTTTGAAACTGAGAATTGTGAGTTTTAATAACCTGCAGAACAAAGGAGGATAGATATCGGCCAGTCTTGGCAGACGGCAAACGCATGCGCCCAGACCTTGAAATCAGCTGACCCGCGAGCTGATCATGCAGCGGATGACCAGCATCGCCCATTATCTCTGCCAATTCTGTAATTACCAGGTCAGCATAGACAGCATCAAAAGTCTGCCGCCGCTCACCGATTATCCTTCCCATCCGTTTCACAATCTGACCAATTTTGTCCTTCCCCCCTTGACTAACACTCCCACCCCAGCAAAGCTGACAGTATCTCCAGACACTGGCAACAACAGATTCATAGAACATGGCAAGAATTCTTCTGTTAACATGGAAATAATTAGGTTTTCTTAAGCAGTGCATTTTGATATTGAGTCTGAGATAATGTGATCATGCCAAGTAAGTTTGTCATCTATAGTTATCCCAAGGTATTTATATGCTGAAACGTGCTCAACGTTACTTCCTTTTAGAACAACGGGGCTTGGAGGTGAACTTGAAGTTCTGAAGTCAATGATCATCTCCTTTATTTTGGAAACATTTAACTCAAGGAAATTGGAATCACAATAGTTGACGAACTTGATAAGCTGATGTTGGAAGATGGTGTCGTCATTTGTAATCAAACCAACATCAGCATATTTAATAAGTGGACAAAGGGGATCACTAGATCTACAGTCGGACATATATAAAATAAATAAAGAACTGTACCCCTGATCTTGAGGAGCACCAGTGTTGGATTGGAGACAGTGTGATATGGACACTACTAAGGCGCCCCTGGTATGCTTTGTTGCTAGACTACAAATTCAACACCCCAATCGCCATGACTCGTTTAAACTGACATGACACAGGCGCCCCTGGTACTCACACTTACCTTTGCTTTAGCAAGTGAAGTTGATGTTTTGTTGCTAAACATCAAATTCAACACCCCAATCGCCATGACTCGTTTAAACTGACATGACTCAGGCGCCCCTGGTAGTCGGATTATCCTTTGCTTTAGCAGGCGAAGTTGATGCTTTGTTACTAGACATGGAATTCAACACCCCAATCGCCATGACTCGTTTAAACTGACTTGACTCAGGCGCCCCTGGTAGTCGGATTATCCTTTGTTTTAGCAGGTGAAGTTGATGCTTTGTTGCTAGACATGGAATTCAACACCCCAATTGCCATGACTCGTTTAAACTGACATGACTCAGGCGCCCCTGGTATTTGGACTCACCTTTGCTTTAGCAGGCTAAGCTGATGCTTTGTTGCTAAACATTGAATTCAACACCCCAATCGCCATGACTCGTTAAAACATGACTCAGGCGCCCCTGGTATTTGGACTCACCTTTGCTTTAGCAGACGAAGTTGATGCTTTGTTGGTAGACATCGAATTCAACACCCCAATCGCCATGACTCGTTTAAACTGACACGACTCCAGCACCATGTCCACAACAGAGTTGGATATATCTGGATATTTGGCTGATAATTCTCGAAGTACTAAAGGGAAAAACAAATACAATAATTAATGTATTAATTGTTAATTATTAACTTGTTACCCCCTTGAATGTTTTTACCAATACAGAAGCTATCTATGATTGGGTGATGCATCACATTAGGCCGATACAGTACTTAATTTCAATTCAATTCAATTCAATTTCAACTTCAATTCAATTTTATTTCCACGTTTCTTAAGTCACAATCATATGTTATCATAAAACAAGTCTCAAATTGCATGAATGTTATATATAAACTTCAAAAAACTTGTCAACCAAATTTATACACTATAAGATCAATTTAGTAGATTATGATAACCATAACTTAACCATACATATTTCTCTGTATTGCATGAACAAACAGTGGGTAATTAATAGTATTCCACCATGATCAAGATCATGGTTTAAGATGATTAGAGCTGTAACAGCAACTGAAATGTTATACTATCGACAAACTGTAGACAAATTGCTGTATTTAACACCTAATGGCTAATTGATCACCATTGAAATAATGTTCATTACTTAACCACATGCACACGCTTGGTGGCGCTATTTGTATAAATCTAATTTGTGTTTTAAGGCTCTATGAAACTTATTTTGACATATGTCATATGGATAAAGTGAGGCAGAACTAAATAAATTTTATACATGCTTCATGCAAATATTAATAAGGTCTAACTTTTAATTTCATTGCAAGTTAAACATTTTTAGAACCCAAATTTCTTGTATCAGTGTATTTTTGCAAATATTATATTCTAATAAATGAAGCCTTTAAGCCAGTTTCGTCATGTGAGTGCAAGAAAGTTTTATCTGCAATAGCTGCCATTTGTAATAAATTTGAATTGTACACTGTAAAATCTCCAGTCTTGGGTCAGTGGTTCTTGAAAAGAACCATTTCAAGAACCACTGACATAAGACAGTGATATTTTGAGAGATTTTTCACATTCATGTGACAAATTGCAAAAAAAATATAACCTAGAGCAGCCATTGCAGATACGACTTTCTTGCACTCACATGACGAGTTGTAACCTGAAAACCAATTTTAAGCTTACATGCAGCTTTCTGAGAAGGAGTGAGAGAAGGAGCAGCTTCTTCCTCTTCTTCGCCTTCACCAGCCCCAAAACGAGTCTGAAATAAAACAAAGTGATGGTGTCAATGCACAGGGCCGTACGAAGCAGGGGGGACTTGCCCCCCCTAGCTCGAAAATCGGTACGCTGGCGGGACAAATATCAAAATATAGGGACGAGATTTTACAACTTTTACGTTCCCGATACTACTGTCCCGCAATTTTTTAGTCAAAATGGCCAATTTTAGCACAAATATCAAGGTTTTATATCGATTTTTGGCTGAAATTAGCAAAATGTTTGCATTACAGACCGTAATTGACGGTACAAAAATCGGGACGAAACATGAATTTCGGGACGGTAAATGTGTTTGCCCCCCTTGGCTTACATGCCTTCGTACGGCCCTAGCCTATCAATGCAGGCCAATCATGTGACCAGAACGGTTCCAAGCATTATTTTGTGATACAGGTGAAAAAATATGCAAAGATCATACCCTACCATCAGATAAAAAAGTTGTCTTGTCATAACAATGATTATCATTAATTCTACCCGCATCAACATTAACACCAAAATAGATATGAAATTTATCCTTTTATACAACATTTGGTCTGTCCTGCAGCAATTATTAAGTCTCAGGGCTAGAATTTGATGCAGATATGAGTCTATCCTCGCCCTAAGTCTAATTGGATTCTCCAAACTGTAGAATATTTCAAACAAACAGAACAGAAGAGAGTGCAAAAATATCTTGAAAACACAAATCAGGGAGAGTCCAAATGGACGTGCACAACCCTAATAAAAAACTCCTTTGTCTACGGTCACCTTGACCAGAGGTCCATGCATGTACATTTGTAAGTGGGTTTGATGTTAACAAAGTTTCAACCAAAATTAATCAATTTTGTGAGTGGTTAAAAACTTGATTGATAATGCAACTCAGTCATTTTTTTAAATCTGGTTAACAAATTTTCTTTGAAATAAAATATGAAATTATGGTTAAGGAAAGAATATAAATGGTTTGCTTTAAGGTGGCCTAGCACAGATAGAATTCCTCTATTTATTTTTCATGTTTTTTGATATTTGGTGTTTTCATATGTGCTGATCACATTTCTGAAATAAAAAAGGGGCTTAGTTTTTGAGAAAAATTCATACAGCATGTTTTACTATATTAAACCATTGACTTCTATGGAAAATCAAAAAAATTAAGACAAAAACACTTAAAATTAAAAAATGATCCTATTTGTTTTTCTCTCTTTTTACTTATTTTTTGTCCTTGTATAGTAAAAAATTTTAATAAAATATATGGTAACCAACTTACTTTGTGAGATATTGAGCAAAATTAAGCAAAAAATTGTCATTTTTAGCAATGACAGTTACCTTTAATCACTGTGAACTTTGAGCCCTGCGCACATGCCACAAATGCAGGCCGTCCGGAGTAACGCACACTTATGATTGAATGCAAGATTGGCGCACATGTAAGTTCGCATTATATTAAAGCGAAAGATACAGTAGGCTAGAAAACATGCTTAAAAGCCTAGGATAAATCCTTTGATATTGGTCCAACACAGCTGATTTCACTCACAAGTGTCCGACATCATTTTCTGTGCTAAGCCACCTTAAGTAACCACAACATGAAAAAAAACTGTAGCATACTGTACTTTGCTTAACAATTATGCACTTAAAACTGATGTCCCGTTTCCTAGGTACCCAGAGATGACCAGAATTTGCATTGAAATGCATGTTTTACATACTGTGAACAGGGTTATTTTCACGAGGGTTCAATTTTCGTGAATATCCTGAATCAACATCTAACCGTGAATATAACACCATGCGAATACATTGATTTTAAGTGCAGGTCTATGTATTGAAGCCTAAAAACAATAATTTAACATGCGCTAAAAGGTCGTGATTGTCTGGTTTTGCGAAAAATTATTCTGCCCCACGAAAATATTCCCGTTTACAGTATTATACCACAAGGCCAAGTCTCTGACAGGCCGGGAAATATTTGTGTGAAATCCATGACCAACCTTTGACCCTCAATAGCTAGGAATTCAAAATTGCAAAATTAGTGCTGAAAATCCAGGTCTCAAATCCTGGCATTTTGGCCAGGGAGAATTTCTTAAAAAGACCATGGTATAATATATTCCAGTCAAATCCAGGTAAAACCAATAAAATGCTCAAATCCCTGGCAAACTTAATTGGAAGCCCCGCTCACGGACATATAAACCTTTCACCTGCTTAGTTGTTGGTATGATACACAACAAAATTAACATAGAAAACTTTTGACAAATTAACCAGTTAGTTCACTAGTGCAGAAACCTTTGACAAATTAACCAGTTAGTTCACCAGTGCAGAACTAGCAAAATGGGGTTGTACTGTTAATGCAAGTACTGACCATCTCTTGTACCCAGGGATTGGAATATCAATTGATAAGTGTATAAATATTCACCCAATCAATCTTACCTCTTGCACATCCCGCCGTTGCGCTGACTGAGCTCGTCGTTTCTGCTGTTCTTGCTTAATCCGTTCTTCTTGTTCTCGTTTTTTCTGTGCCGCTTCTCTCGCTTCCCTTTGCCGCAACTCATTTTGCTCGGTTTGTATACGCTTAACTTGGCATGAGTGACACACAGTCCCTGCAAATTGAACCTATTGTGAAACAATAACGTGCGATAAATATGATGGTTCACCCGGAAAGGGGGGACTTTGCAGATGATATCAGTTTTGATTTTATCATTTCATCTGTAACAACATTTTCTAAGCTTTAAAATGACACCTTACTTGTTCAAATTGATCAAGGCGATCAAATTTTACAACAGAAAATCTGCTGGAAATTCTTATTTTTTTCTCTATTTTTTGCAGCCTATTTTTATTGACACTGACAACAAAACCAGATTAACACACTTGTTGAGACAAATCAAATGCACTGCAAAGTATCCATTACTAGTACTCAGAACCCAAATTGTCAAATCTGTCATCATATCATCATATTCGATTTTTAACGCGAGGCATGATTCTCAATGGAATGTTCAAGAAACGATTTAATGTATTTTTTTTCTTTTTCTTCCCGCCATGATGGTTTCTTCATGCTGTGTGTTTTTATTAATTTATGTATTCTATTTTGTCAAATCCTTGCCTGGGATCGGTATGGATTCCAGTTGAACTTGGGCTGTATGTTTTCTTCTTTTGTTATGAATTAAAGATGATTAAATAAACAGTTTCTCTAAACATGTTCTGTCGAAAAGTCCCCCTTTTCAGGGTGAGTCATCAAAAATGTGTGAAATTATGCATGTTCATCAGATACTCTTTTTGAGGATTGGGTGCAATAATCTGTGTGTTTTCATCACAGATTATAATAAGGCCTACAAAAACTGTTGTGTTGCCCTTTTCTGACCGACCAAAAATTTTGCATAAGTTGGGTCAGCGGACACTGAGAGGTTAGTATTTGTGATCATGGATAAGGGCTAGTTGTCTACATCCCTCAAATTAAATCCTTAAATATCCACAAGGCAGAAGATGCAAATATCTTAGGGTCCATGCACTGATACATAAAATAAAAAAATTTGGTAATTTCGACCCAAAATCAAACTAGAACAATCTGTGAGTTGTGGGTTTAAAAGAAGTGCATTGATATATCTGCATTCAGGTCACCAAATTGAACAACTTTATGAAAAATATACCTGGGATTTGAGACTTATATAGCAGGAACTCCTATCCAAAGGATGAGATCTTACCTCAACAATGTTGCAAGTTTTACACTTTGGTCTAATGTTTGTCATGCGAATTGCCTCAGCAGGCCTTGGAGGCTGGTATA
>JXSR01S022505.1:6703-16816 GCA_000969725.1 Ophiothrix spiculata
CCGGCCCTTAGGACCCCGTTAATGACCTCGGATGATTTATAGAATATGTTAATGTTGCTTGGAATGTCCTAATTTACATCCATATCAAATTTCAGGTCAGTCGGAGCATTTTGAAAATTTGACCTTTGACCCCATTTGACCCCTTAACGACCTTGGTTGATTTTTAAAATATGTTTTTGTTACTCAGTATGTCCTAAAGTACATCCATACTAAATTTCAGGTCAATCGAAGCAGTTTGATTGTTTGACCTTTGACCCCTTTTGACCCCATAATGACTTCGGATGATTTTCAAAATATGTTTAATGTTGCCCAGGATGTCCTAAGGTACCTGCATACCAATTTTTAACCCAATCGGGACATTTTGATAATTTGACCTTGGACCTATGAACTTTGACTTTTGTGGTCAAAGGTCACCTAGATTTGTTCAGAATATTTTTGCCAATCTACCTATGCAAGTAGAATAATTGTACCAACTTTTACTTGGCAGATATTGATTTTTATTGATTTTAGAAAAAATTGACATTTGACCCCTTTTTAGACCTGCGATTCCTTAGTAAAGTAATGCGTTAATGCTATGACCAAAGTCAAGTCACATGACCAAGAGCTGTCATCATAACGTTTTATTTGTCGTCGAAGTAGGCTTTTGTAAAAAATCATGTTTTTGACCCCTGTATCAAGGTCAAAGGTCAAACTGAGGTCAAAGTCACATGACATGTTTAGGCAAGGTCAATGGTCCTTCTAAACAAGTTTGGTTAAGATCTGACAAATCATGAATGAGTTACAAGTCAAAACGTGATTGACAGAAAGAAAGAAAGAAAGAAGAATTCTAAGAAGAAGAAGAATTTGTCTAAAGTAGAACACAGCACCTTTCAGGCAGCTTTGTAACAACAACTAGAGACAGGGAACCAACCAAAACGTAATAGGTGGATAGGCATTGTACAGGGTGTCCAAAAATTAACTTCCCATTTTTAAATGCTTATAACCTTAAAACCAGAATTCGCATGACAACTATAGACATATGTATTGATAGAGGAAAATTTTTTTGATACCAAACATTATGATATCAGTAAACTTCTAAAATAGCAAGAAGGTCTGAAAGTTCAAAGTGGTTGAGCCAATATACCATACAGTGTTGATACTCTTCTATCACTTCATTATGATGACATGAGGCCTCATACAGCTAAACGGTTTAGAATGGCTTTATTAATTAACTTTTTCATGAACAATCATATTTTTCAAGACAAAGAAACCCTGGCCCTTTCACTCCCTTGATTTAAGTCGGCTCGATTACTTTTTTGGGTCATCTGAAGGACAGTACGCATCCCAACACCATGGACTATTCCTGACCTGAAACAGAACAGCTTAATCTGGGTAAGAAGGAGGTAATTTGATATGTCCCTGTGAGTGTAACTTTGAATGTGTAATAAGGAGTAATGCCGTTGTGTACCATTTAAAGATGAGCATAATGCGAGAGTTACGCTTTGACAAATTAAAAACATTTTAATGAACATTATGTAATTATTAAGACAAAACCACAATCAAAATCTTAACATTGTAAAAGCTGTTTCGCTGAATTAGTCATTAAAATGATCATGAATGATTCTCCTGTCTTCAAAGATTGCTCCCTCCTCTACATGTGACGCGCACATTTGTTTTTCTTCTCATTATGAAAGTAGGCTTTTTGCGTTTGGCGTAATCTACGTTGAAAATGATTTTCAAAAGTAGCAATTATATCATGTTTGGTACCAAATTAATTCTACAAGTTTCCTCTATCAATACATATGACTATATTGCCATGCGAATCCTGGTTTTAAAGTTATAAGCATTTAAAAATGGGGAGTTAATTTTTGGACACCCTGTACATTCAAACATTCCCACAAAATATAGTTGAGATTGCCTTACTAGAGACAGGGAACCAGCCACAAGGTAATACACTCCTGGTCAAAAGTGTTTGCGCACCAAACCTTTAACCAGCCATATCTTGAGAACCATTCATAATTTGTGCCATATTTTTTTTGGATTTATATTTCACATACATATATCTGAAAAACTCGACAAGAATTGCATTTACCGCATTTGAAAATATTGCGTGCTAAACATATTGTGTACTTTCTTCTGCACATAATAAATGGAGTTTAAATACATGATTGCACATTTGTTGGACAACTTATTACCTGAAAATGTTCTTTACGGCTACACAGTGATAACGAGCATTGAATAATAAACAAGGTACATATCAAAAGAGTTAGTAATAGCGATTGGGGACTTCAACTCAAAAGTTGGAAGAGACTGGGAACCGTGGAAGGGTATTCTAGGCAAATTTGGCTGCGGTGAAAGGAATCAACGCAGTGAAAGACTGCTGACCTTCTGCGCCAACAACAACTTTCACATATCAAACACAAGGTTTAAACAAGCAAAGTTTAACCGTGAATGGACATGGGAATCACCAGATGGATCTACAAAGAATAAAATTGACTTTATACTCATCAATCAGAAATGGAAAAGCTGTATATCAAATTGTCAAAGTTATCCCAGCGCCGACATTCGATCTGATCATCAACTGGTACTCGCTGACAGCAAGTTAAGATTGAAAGCTAAACCAAAAGCAAAGAGACTACCTCGCTATGAAATTACAAATCTCAACTCGCCCGAAATTCGTGAAGACTATCAAACATCAATAGGAGGGAGATTTCACCCACTATTAAATATGCCTGACACTGATGTAGGGATAGAGGAATTATGGTGTAACATCAAAGAGGCTATGAATGAAACTTCAGAAAAACTTCTAGGAAAGAAGAAACCTCAGCAACAGAAACCTTGGATCTCATCAGAGATACTAGAACTAAGTAATCAGAGGAGACATATTAAAATCCAAAGACTTGAAAACCTTGCCTTTAAACCTAAATATAACTTCTTAAACAGGGAAATAAACCCCAAAACCAAAGAGTGCAAGGACAAGTGGCTTCGTGAAAAATGCATGGAAGTAAGTCGAGCACATGAAGGGAATAAGACAAAACAGATCTATGCAACAATAAAAACTATCACATGAAAACGTTCAACCACTATGTCTAGTGTAAAGGATAAAGATGGGAAGGTCTTAACTGAAGAATCAGAAGTAAAAAACAGATGGAAAGAAAGTTTTGAAGAACTATTCAACAAAGCCAGCCCAGAGGATAAATCAATTCTCCAAATGATTCCTACCATCCCAAGTAATGAAGAAGAACCAAACATCCTCATAGAAGAAGTGCGTTTTGCCATCAGTCACCTAAAATCAGGGAAGTCCCCTGGTTTTGATGGAATCAGTGCTGAAGAGTTGAAAGCTACTGGTAAAGCCGGTGTTAGAGCCATACACAAACTATGCAACAAAATATGGATCACAGAGGAAATCCCACAAGATTGGGGAAGAGCAGTAATTGTACCTATTTACAAGAAAAAGGACAAACTGGATTGTACCAACTACAGGGGAATTAGCCTCCTAATGCTGCTTTCATACTAATGTCGCTTTGCAGCTTTGTCGTAGCGGCATGTCGCTTGCCGCTACGACAAAGCTGCTTTGTCGCTTGTCGCTTTGCTGTTGTCGCTAGCATTTTATACTTTTTAAACAGCAAAACGACAGACGGCTACAAACATGGCACCTGTACAGAGGCCTGTACTGGTACCTACGGGCGAAAGGTTAATAACATCTCATGTAATATTGCTACTTATATTTGTTTTGTTACGGCGTCGTCGCCGCCGCCATGAAAGGCGATACTACATGCATGAGATCAATTTAAATAGGAGAAAACAAGGTGAATTTTACACCTTGTTACAAGAGTTAAGGGATTCCAGTGACAGCGGCGAACGCTTCCAGCGAATTATGCGGATGTCGATCCAGCAATTCGACTGGCTGTTAACAGTATTGAAACACCGCATGACCCACAAAGAGACTCATTTGATACCCATCAGCGCCGCTGAGAGATTAGCGATGACAATAAGGTAATCATATTATGTTTCATACGTGCTCAACCTAACATTTGACGAGTAAAATGAGTTTTTTAAAGTCCGAAAATTTGCCTGATTCCCGACTGGGAAAATCAATTTAAGCTTAATAAAGGCAATGCGAATCATGACCAAGAAAGATGACAATTTTTTTACAACTCTACCTTACTTCTAGTTATAGCCCAAATCCTTGTCTTTTGTCACTAATCCGCTAATCCACATTCGTCGAAGTACTCCTCGTATATTTTCATTATTTGTCGATCTAAAATTTGTCTGAAAGTTGGCCTAAAATTAAATCTAGACTAGAGAAAGACAAGACGATTGTTTACTTCTTTGAAAACTGATCTGCGGGTGTCCTGAAACTCCAGCACGTCGTCCTGATTGGCCAACGCTGGATAACGTCAGCCCATTGACGTGAAATGTAAATGACGAGTTACAAAATTAAAGTTGTTGTAAAGTGTGTACTAAATAGAGTTATACCTATGCCGCCCAACTTAGATGAAGATCAAATTTTTTAGCTAATTATTTGTTTATGACAGAGATACAAATACAAAAGTTTCAACTGTATGCGTGATCACTGGTGATAGTACATTTAAAGTATTTTTTCAAGTACTTAAAAATATGTTTGTAACCCTGGTAACTCGTTTTCCGCACTCACTTTTACCGTGACTATTTTTTTTTAACTCGTCAAAAATATTTTCACCCTGTATTAAGCCGCTAATGAATATTCAATTTGACGAAAGTAAATAAATGATCAGCTGATGATAATAACAAAAGACAGCTGATCGTAATAACAAGAAACAGCTGATCGCAATAGCAGTGACAAATCTCAGCTGTGAGTTGCTGAAAAAAAAAGATACATGCATGCATCTGTTACGTCCAATGTGACAGAAAAAATTCTGTTAAATAGGAATTCATACCATGTATAAATAATATCTAAAATATATTAAATCAGGCATGAGATTGATTTTTAATGAAAATATTTGACTTTCACTTTTCATAAAAAAGACACTATAATCAATAAAGCAATACTATAAAGTGTTAAAAATGAAGCGCCCCCTGTCACCCATGAATTTTGATTTTTTTTTCTGGCTTATTCGTTTTGTTTTTGGTAGATATGAGTCAGGAGTCCGCTCGCCAGTCCGACGACTCGCTAGTCCAAACGCTCACTAGTCCAAAGGCTCGCAAGTCCAAAACGATATTCAATAGGCAAAATATAGCCTTGAAAAAGGCTCTCTAGTCTGAAAAAATAGCTCACTAGTCCGAAGGTTCGCTAGTATAAATATGAAAATAGGCTCGTCAGTCTGAATTTTAAAAACAACTTATTAGTCCGAATGTTAAAAACAGCTTGCTAATCCGAATTTCAAACAGGCTCACTAGTCCGAATTTTAAAATAGGCTCACTAGTCCGAATTTTAAAATAGGCTCGGTGCTCCCAATTTTGAAAACAGCTCGCTAGTCCCAATTTTAAAATGGGCTCGCTAGTCTGAATTTTGAAAAACTGTAAAAGAAATACATGTATGCACATTTTTCACCTATTCGGACTAGCGAGCTGTTTTTAAAATATGGGGTCACCATTGACACTTTTGTTCGCTGGTCCAAGACGAACAATTTGAGACCTTAACCTTTGAAATCGGACAAAGTTGAAAATTTGACCTTTCTTTTTTACATTTGGCCCCCAGGGAAAGGTCGGACGATGGGGTCACCATAAACACTTTTGATCCATGGTCCAAGACGAACAATTTGACACCTTAACCTTTGAAATCGGACAAAGTTGAAAAATAAGCTACATTTTATGCATAAATTATGCAAATTAGGTACTTAATTAGCATATTTTGTGATCAAATTGCAGCTGGCACATGCGCAGCTCTATCCTCACCTACCCATCAAATTACATGAATGTAGGGTACACGGTTTGTAAAATATGCCATTTAAAGCATTTTACGCATAAATTATGCAAAATAGGTACTTAATTAGCATATTTTACAATGAAAATGTTGCTGGACCTAGATCGGCACCAGGTCTACCCAGTCACCAAATATCATCAACATAGGGCATGCAGTTTTTGAGATACACTCCAGACGGCGGGCGCTGGATAGAAAATTGCATCGCTATGTCTCTTCCTGAAAATTTGCAGGCGAGACAAAAAATGATAAATGGAGGGTGAAAGGTGTGTTATTTCAGAAAGATTTTAAATTTTAAATTGTTCATTTTGGAACAGCGATCAAAAGTTTCTATGCTGACACTGTCACTGAACATTCTATTGTGGTCAACGGTTAAACAAATTTCAAATTTGTCTGGTTTAAACCGGTGTTTCCGTAACCTGACCACTTGTTTTGACCACTTAATCTGACTACTTGTTTGTACGTCCAAATATACGTCAAGTATAGTTTGGCGTACAGAATTTGAATTTACATTGTATTACATTAGAAACATTAAAACATATATACAATGGGTTGAGAGTTCACCACCTATTCTTACCACTGGTTATACGGCGGCGTATAGTTTGACGTATACAATTTCAAAATACAGTGTATAGAAATACCTTCTTCAGAGTCTTAATCACATAATCCAGGGGTGTACAACGATAAAGTCAAAATATATACGCCGGCGTATAATTTGACGTATGATATTTCTATATAACATTGTGTATGAATGATATTAATATTTATATGTGAGTCGTCCAATGAAATTTTCAAGTCGTCACATTTTCTTGCTTTATTTATTGTCTTCAGAAATAAATTAAATGGTGTTGAATAGTATGAAGACAAATACATATTTTAGCTTATTTGTATGCATATTTTTGAAACCATGAGTTTCATCTTCAAATGTAAATTAGTAAATAAAAGCTTAAATTTTATTATATGTCTTAAAGCTGAACTCTCAATCCATTGTATATGTTTTAATGTTACTAACGTAAACACAATGTAAATTGAAATTTTATACGTCAAACTATATTTGGCGTATATTTGGACGTACAAACAAGTAGTCAGATTAAGTGGTCAGAATAAGTGGTCAAAACAAGTGGTCAGGTTACGGAAACACCGGGTTTAAACATTCAAGTAGGGGTGGACTATAAAATGATGATGTTTCAGATCATTTTCTACTAACTCTCCTTTGATGCAGCCTGATCCCCTAAACATATTAACATCAGTTTGATCAAAATCAGCAATAAAATGAAAAGGTGCCACCCCAAAATCTAACTTTGAGGGGTCAGGTGAACAAAAATGATCAATTGGCAGAGTCTCTTGTCATTTCTAAAAGACAGGATCTTGTCTAATTACCCAAGTTTTTAAGATGGCCAGCAAAATTTACCTTTATTCCCAAAATAAATAAAATTTATATTCTTGATTTTCAGATTCTTGGCATCAGGAAGTGATCAAACTCAAATAGCACTCGCTTTCCGAGTTGGGATCTCCACAGCCAATGTTGTAATTGAAGAGACCTGCCATGTCATTTGGGATGAACTCAAGGATATGTTCTTACGATTACCCTCATCTGAAGATGTAAGATATAATAGAATAAATGGACCTGAGTTATACATCAGTACTGAAGAAACTAATAACTAGTACTTATTTTAAAGCTTTGCATTCAGATCATTTATCACATTTTTCTCAAAAGCCCTGAAAATGTTCACAACCATAATACCACTCAGATATTGTCACATTAGTGGTGAATTACTGAAGAATTCTATAGTTAATATTAAATAAGGCCATGCGTTTTGAGTTCGCCATCCTAGACGTTACATGACCAAATTAGAGAATTTTGAGACCATACTTGTTTCAAATTAGAATATCTCTACAACTATCCACCCTAATGTGATAAAAGTATACATTTTTGAAAAGCTGAGTATGTAAGCAATCTAATTACGTCCAGTTCAATGCAATATACATGGTGACCTTGAAAATATACAGGGTGAAACAAAATAATTCAATATCAAAATTGAGTGTACCAATGCACCCGTAATTCTTTATTTGGAATAAAAAACTTAAATTTAGTTGTATAATTTTAGACAAAGAATGTAATGAGCTCACCAAAGATTGGAACAAATAAATCAAAGTTGTATGGTAATATTTAAATACAGGGTGATCCAAATTGTGTTTTGACAATCAAAATTATTTTCGCATTTTTAACAACAACTTTAAAATCTTAACTCATACAATAAAACTAACTGCATTTTTGGATTCTACAGCAAATTTCAGTCCAGAAAATGTATACTTTGACCTTCATAGGGTAAATAATTAAAATGTTATAGCACTTTCAATTTTTCAGGATGTTCCCGGTCCATTACTACAGTGCTCAATGTAAAAAATGGGTAGTTAACTTGTTTAAATTGTTATAACCAAACAATCTAAATAATTTAGACTCCAACATGGTCAGACTATTTAATATACTTGTCTAGCTGTAATTTAAGACCAAATCTGTGTTTGTATCCCCTACAGTTGCAAAGACGTGATGATTTAATTGCCAGTAAACAGCAAAAATGTCTATTTCCCATAGACTTTGTACACACCTCCACCGCCGCCTCCTCCACCTTGGCTGTTCTGAATTCAAACAGCCATAACTCCATAACTGTTCATGGTAACTAATTCTCCTTTGCAGGCCTACTAAGGCAAATGTTAAGCTATAAAATGATACCATAAGCATGGCAATAGCTTCTTGTCTTGCAAAGATATCATGAATTTAACAGGAATATGTTTGGAAAAGTGTAACACCACCACCATTTTTGGGTGGCGAGTTCAAACACACGGCCATAAACATAAATGTCATATATATGTGAGTCACATAGACATATTGTAGCAAGTAGCACGTTAATTTGGCTTAATGATTCCAACTTCACAGAACTTAACTATGTGCACGTGATGATCCTCCATTCCAGTATGGAAAAATGAACATGCTAAATTTGTTAACAGATCATAATACCTACATTTAAGAATTGACATAACATATTTATTTACTTTTAGGGCTTTATACTACATGTAAAATGCTGCTCTGTGAGATATCTAAAAAACTTTTTGACTATCCTTGACAAGAATTTTTTTGTGTCTTAGGACTCACTTTCAAACCAGAGGTTCTGAACCAGGACCGTTAAACCCTGCCAAATCCAAAGTGCCCCCTCCACTCCACACATCGAGACTCATGCAAACAAAAGCATGCAAGTCCAGTTGCATAACTTTCATATTTTGTGTGAATTTTCCTGCTTAGTTCACTCAAAATTAATGAAAGTGGCAGACAAGGTGTAAAATGGGGACATTGTCAGTGCATCCCCTTTGTGAGTCTGCTTGAACGTCCGGACTATTGGACTATCCCAGTAACAGGAAAAAATATTTTTATTATTACTTTGCAGGAATGGAAAGAGATTGCCACTCAATTTAACAACAGATGGAATTTCCCAAACTGCTTGGGAGCGTTGGACGGCAAGCACATAAACATCCAGGCGCCACCCAATTCAGGCAGCACTTTTTATAACTATAAAAAGAGCCACTCTATAGTTCTTATGGCGGCATGCGATGCAAGCTACTGTTTTTCTTTTGTCGGTAAGAAAAATAGAATAGAAATACATTTTATATAAATGAAATGCTTGCTTCCAATATTCTTGATTTTCAGATTCTTGGCATCAGGAAGTGATCAAACTCAAATAGCACTCGCTTTCCGAGTTGGGATCTCCACAGCCAATGTTGTAATTGAAGAGACCTGCCATGTCATTTGGGATGAACTCAAGGATATGTTCTTACGATTACCCTCATCTGAAGATGTAAGATATAATAGAATAAATGGACCTGAGTTATACATCAGTACTGAAGAAACTAATAACTAGTACTTATTTTAAAGCTTTGCATTCAGATCATTTATCACATTTTTCTCAAAAGCCCTGAAAATGTTCACAACCATAATACCACTCAGATATTGTCACATTAGTGGTGAATTACTGAAGAATTCTATAGTTAATATTAAATAAGGCCATGCGTTTTGAGTTCGCCATCCTAGACGTTACATGACCAAATTAGAGAATTTTGAGACCATACTTGTTTCAAATTAGAATATCTCTACAACTATCCACCCTAATGTGATAAAAGTATACATTTTTGAAAAGCTGAGTATGTAAGCAATCTAATTACGTCCAGTTCAATGCAAT
>JXSR01S022506.1:0-17222 GCA_000969725.1 Ophiothrix spiculata
AGGTCATACCTTGTTGTCCTTTCTCCCCTATTAGTTATGACAAGGAAGACTGGCTACAAACTACGCCTAACGCCTAAGGTAGAATAAATTAACAACCCAGTTCCGCCACTTAGACTGGTAATTAATAAACATAGACAGCCAACAATGACTAGGCATATCTCAACATGAACATCTTACAAACTCTAGGCTAACATCCTTTTGTTCTAAACCTTTCTCCTCGGAAGCGCATCAAAAATTGGTGGTTTCAACCTGGATTCGAACCTGAGATTTCTCATACCCTATCCTGTGTACACTTATAGGTACCTGCCTATTCAGCTTGCGATACCTATGCACGATTTGGTGCTGATGTTTGTAATTGAAAGACAGCAAAGAATGAAAGTTTTTAGCAGCATATTTTGCCCAACATTGATGGCCGGTTCAGACATGTGCTGCCCTCATAAACTCCTTTAAAGTCTCCACTTTGGCTCCCCAAGATGTCTATGTTCAAGGTTTACATGTAAGTCCCAAAGACTATGTTTTCAGAGAGTGGCCCAAAAAAAATAATAATAATGATAATGATAATAATATATTGCATTTATATAGCGCAAAATCTACAAAAAACTCTAAGCGCTAAAACAGAAACAGAACAAAAGACAGAAAAAACAAACTTATGAATCAGGAAATGCTTGCTGGAAATGTGTTTTCTATTGTTTCAACCGAATTTTTGCTGTGAATTTTTGTCAGTTTTGAGTTTAAATATTTTCATGGGGGAAAAGCATTTCATAAACCATCAAGTTGGAAAAGAATCTGTTACTTAGACCCTATTTTAGACCGGAAATCAGTTCTCTCAGACCCTAAGATGGAAAACGCGGGCGACACATATCTACCAAAAAGTTCTGAGTACCCCTCCCCGGATAGCAAACCGTTCTTATCAAATTATTTTTGTTTTATTGTTCTTAATTTCTGTCTACAATGTCATAATCCCATATGAAGGAACTCATCAATTTTTACCATTGCTAAAACCAGTAGTCTGGGTGATGTCAAAATTAGATGATTGTTTGAAGGCTCTTTATTTTGAAAATAGACTAGAAGGATATGGTTAATTTCCCCGGGGGGTCTGTCATCATTGACATGAGGGTATTAGGCGTGACCAAGAATTCACGTAAAAAGGGTGTTTTTTTAGGATCAGGCACGTTACGTGCGTAACGTGAATAGGGTCTAAAATCTCAAAAAAACACACAAAAAGGGTATATTTTTGAAACTGATGAGTTAAATTTTCAGTAAATTTAGTAAAATTTTAGTAAATTTTCAACAATAATACTTACTTAGGGTCTAATTTTTGATAATATGTAATACTTGTTTAGGGTGCTGTTTGGAACTCCTTGGTCATGCCTGATATCCCCCTTTCAATGATGACATATCCCCCTGGGTTAATTTCTAAAATTAAGATATTGACACACCACACACAACCTATTGTAGAAGATACACTTAATTTCAATACAAGCACTAGCACTGGTTTAGTGCCCTGTGTCTGCTGAAAGTGAAAAAACCTATGTCCAACATCGCCAGGCAGGGAGTGAGAGGTCAGTCAGCGCACGCTTGCTGCTGAGTCCATGGGAGGAGTGATCAGGGGAACAGCACTGGTTCTATACTACTAGCACAACATGAGTAGGCCTACTCCCAAAACTCATACACCGTGCCCTTCAATTTATTGCCCAACAGCATTTGCACAAGTACCAAAGGTTTAATATGACTTCCGAACCACAGAGCAATTTTAAGTCAAGTTTCATATCCATTGAAACAGAGTCATTTCAAAAAGGGTCTGAACTCAGGACCACTACTTCATAAATGAGTGTGTCCCTTAAAATTAAAACAAAATACTCTCTCTGTGGTTTCCAAAATAAAAAAAATTCCTATGAGGGAGCACCTCTCTAAGCCCACAATTCTTTAGTTTGATTGCAATATCAATATAAAAACCTAAAGTAGGCCTAAATTATACATGTATACCAAGAACGACTGAGCAGTAAATTGTTTGTTGTGTTGTGGAGTAAGTTATGAGGCAAAGTCTACATCAGTGAGACATTTAATACACTACATACCTGCATCATAGACAGTATATGCCTAACTTTGATCTATTCCTATAGGCCTCCATATCAATATCTTGCAGAGAACTCCCACATAGTTACCACATGAACATCAGTAAATATTAACATGCTAGTAGAGCCATTTGTTTAATTATTTATTAAAAACAAATAACACTAGTATGCAATGCTTAAAAATAGCAACATGATTGGCAATATCAGGGGATAGTTGACCGCAATTTCAAAATTAATACAATTCACCAGTTTGTCAAACTTAGGCATGATATGGCAATGTGTTTTAACCTTGCCAACTTTGGGTTGCTTTGCACAACACATGTTCACCTTCTTTCAGTCATATCTGAATATTCAAACCCCCATGATAGCAAATGAGTACCTTTTCTGAAAGGAAATTAAACAAGGAATTTTAAAAAAAAGCAAAAAGAGTGTCAGATGCTGGCTTTTTTAGGGGGAGCACCTAGAGCAAACTGTGTGAGGTAATTGGTACAATGCTTCAGTTCAGTTTCGTACGTAAAGCAGGGCCGTACGTAGCGCGGGGGGGGGGGGGCAGTGGGGCCTGTGGGGGCACTTGTCCCCCCTTGCTCTAAAAAGTGGACCGTTGACGGGACAAATATCAAAATATCAGGATGATATTTTACAACTTTTACTCTCCTGAAATTACTGTCCTGTAAATTTATAGTAAAAATAAGCCAATTTTTGCACAAATAAAAAGTTTTCATATCGATTTTTTTTGCACAAATAAAAAAGTTTCATATCGATTTTTGGCTGAAAATAGCAAAACAAATTGACGGTATATACATCGGGATGAAACATGATTTCAGGACAGTAAATGCGTTTTCCCCCTTGGCTTACATGCCTTTGTACAGCCCTGATACAAAGATCAGACCTGAAACTGGCTCAGAGTGAGAAAAGAGGAAAATGCTCAAAGAACCTGAAAAATAGCATGAAATTTTGGTAAAATGGCTCAAAAAGGGCTGAATATAAAAGAAAGTGCGTAGATTTCAGCAATAAAAAAGAGGAAATCAGCTGAAAAGAGGAAAAGTTTCAGGTCTGAAAGATACAGACCTTGAGCAATTTTGGCAATTTTCATTGAAATTGGTATCAAAAAATAGCTATAGAGGTGGGTTATATTGACAAAGTCTGGCAGGCACGTCCAGTCAAAATGGGCTGAAAAACACAAAAACGTGCATGCACCGGCAAAAATTTACATGCAGAGTAAATTTTACATGCATTTGTGCATGTAAAACCCCTCTATTTCGAACACTGGGCACGTCCCCATACAACATTTTTTGAAGACAACCCCCTCCCCCCGGTTCTAACATGTGCCATGTCATTGTTAGTTTAATCAAATGGGAATTAATCAAAACATAAATCATAAATATCTCTTATTAAGTTATTATAATCAATTTCCTGTAATATCTTTTAGTCTTAAATTATAAAAAAAAAACATTACAAAAATTAATTGATCAATGTTAAAATCCAAATACAAACAAATCATTTTTTTTTATACATGTACAATATGGGTTCTAAACCCAATAGATGTTGATACACACAGCATTACAACATACATTGTATCAGGCCTAAAAGTAAAATAACAAAACTCACCGTACTTTAAATCATCAAAACAACCAGTCTAATATATCCTCTATATTTCCACCTTAAAAGACAAAGTCCAAAAGTTCAGTTAAAATAATCAATTCCAATGTCAATGAATATAGTCCTTCAAATGTTCAACTCTGTTTTCAAATCATCGCTGTTTAAAGCGACCCAAACTTCTGTGACATGTACGTGTACTATGATTCGAGTATGTCTCGGTCGGGATAGCCAGAAAACTTCCGGCTGGCTCATTATATGATGTCATTAATATTCACATCCTGTGTAATCTCTTAAGTTCATAAACTTTTAGATTTGCAATTTAATATTCATGGAGCTTTTATTTTCACAAGTTGTACTGAAAAGTTAAGGGCATGCCATATTAAACTTGGCCTGGTTAGTTTATATAGCTTGAAATTCCAATGAACGCTCTTGTTATTGTTTGGAAACTCTTATTTATTTAGTATGGTCAATCGCAAAATATAAGGTAAAGTAAAATAAATTCAGGTGATTTATTGTGCACTATGCCTCTCTGTTTTTTTCTTATCCACATGGAATCAACGCACTTTACAGGTGTTCGCTGATTAATGTGGCCTAATTAAGCTCCATTCCACACCAAGCATCTTTCCCGGTTCTGCGGCAAACTCTAGGGATGCTAAACCTTGATCAGCCCACATACACACCATCGCTGCTAAGATCAGCACCCTGAGTTTTGTAAAAGGTTTCCATGAGACAATTAGCAGTTAGTTCCTTGCCAAAGGGAATTTCATGCACACTCAACTTTTGGCACTTGAGGGGTTTAAACTCAGGACCTTTCGCACTACAAGCAAGCGACTCACCATTTGAGCTAACTTGAAATATATGGTTGATCTTGCAGAATACCCATATTTATGAAACTTTCAGAGTACATTTACTGTGGTTAGCTTAAGCACCTGGATTTTGTGTGATCGCACCAAAATTCACGCTTTTTTTGTCTCAATCACGCTTTTTGGGATCCCTCAAGAATTTTTTACAATTTTCCCCAAAACACTTTTTAAAATGTTAATTCAGGCCAACCCTCTTGGCTCATACTGACAGTATCCTACAAAATTAAGCAGTTTTTTAACATTTTATATGACCTGTGTAAAGTGTGGTGAACTTGATTATGATGTATTTCCATGTATTTTCCGAACAGGATTTCAGTACAATCCAACCTAACAAGGTCATATGGTTTGCACAACCATGGTATGGTGAATTATACTAGAACAGGCATTCTCAAATAGCGGCCCGCGACCTACTTTTATTTGGCCCTTCAATCGCCTCTGGAATACAGAAGTATATAGGAAAAGCATTGGAAAAGGTCTTAATTTGGCCCTCCAAGATGTATTTTTGAACTGGCGTTTGTCCTTAATGGCCGGCCAACAAACTTAATTGAGAACCCCTGTATTAGAATCATCGACTCTACTCACATCAAGTTAGAAAACATTTTCTTAGATATGCCCATTTCAAAAAAGTCTCTGCCCAAATTTGACAGTGAGATTAGAACTTGGAACATCTCACACCTCAATCCAATCTAGAGTAATACTGTCACGAATGTACAGGTTCATTCAGTGTATAGACCTGGCGGGAAGTCCTCATTTGGTCTATGCGCTACGTTCTCGCTTTGGGTGCGGGAGGTCCCGGGTTCGAGTCCCGGCTGGGTCATATGAAAAATTTCGGAATTTATTAAGCGCTGGTATGCTTCGTGATAATTACAGTAGAGTAAGTGGGTGGGTTACGTTCGGCCCGTTACAATACCAAGCCAACAGGCGGGTGTTGAGTTTGCAAGGCTTCATGCTCATGCCGTAAAAATTGTATGTTGTGCAATAATCTGTCAGATGATAATGATATGTTATTAAAGGACCATAGTGGAGATAAGTGTATCTTATTGTATACTTGATGTGATACTGTGAATAAAATACTGTGATTTTATCCTTGGATGTATGTTTTCCTAAATAAAACGAAACGAAAAAATGACATATCTCCTGCCTTAGATACATTTGGGCTATTTTCCCGGGCTATTTTCTTGATTTTCCAGTTCAGGGACTTAATTTCTGTCCGTTCAATTACTAAAATGTACAATTGTATTCATTTTGGCTATTTTCTTGTTTCAGTCAGTTACATTGGGAAAAACTGGTATCTTAAAATATGCAAGTAAAGTACACATATTGTATATTTTAATTTTTGATGGAAATAAATATGATTATGATTATGAATCCACTTCAACAACTTTTCATGCAGCATATATTTCAGGAATTTTATAAAAGCTAGAGATTTCTGTAAATTTTATTGCAAAAGTAACAACAAAGTTTGTGACAGTACTACATGAAGATATTTCATGATATCTAAAGATATGTGTACGGGTATTAAAATGAGAAGGCCTAAACATCTATATTTTCATACATTTTGCAGCATATTTTAAAAGGGTATTTTGGAAATTTTGAGACATGATTCATGTATTTGTCAGAGGGAACATTGACACTAAAAGATTAAGAAATTGTCTCCACTTGTCGATGAACTCACACCCTGTATAGATTTCACTGTGTAGTCACCAAACAGGAAGACTGGTCTTCCTGTGTCAACTGTCAAACTCATTGATTTGATATTATAGGTCTATCAATAAAATTAATTTCATCCACTTAAATTACCCAGTATAACTGTCAATTTATAGCAGACTGTTTTATTTTTGTAGTTATAGTGTAAATTAAATGACAGTTTAATTTTAAAGTATGCTATAAAAGTATGAGTTAAAATTAACAATCAAACAAACAAAAATCACTGAGAATTACAAAACATACAACATATAAAAACCCACATTAATTGTCTAGAAAAAATAAAATTAAAAAATAAATGTTTGGCCATTCCTAGCTATTATCTTACACATTAACATATATTTTCAAATCAAAATAATAATCAAAGCACCCTTCACAGAATTCTGTATGCATTTATTATTCCAAGTATCTATCATTCCATCCTCCATGCAGGTGATTCTTAATTTAGAAACATCCCACCAATTCAAACAATATGTTGCCATGACAACAGACTACACTTAACATTTTCTTACTACCATCAAAGAGAACTCCAATACAAATTATGCAAGATGCCGGATTTAAACAGTGAGTTGCAGTTTGGCGAGGTATGGAGTGAGATAATAAGTGAGTTACTAAACCTTGCAGCTTATGTCATAACTTGCCTTGAGACTCAACTCATTCAAGATTAACTATTTACCATGGCAACAGACTACACTCTGAATTTTCTTACTACCATCAAAGAGGGTTCCAATACAAATCTATGCAAGGTGGATTAAAACAGTGAGTTATAGTTTGGTGAGGTATGGAGTGAGCTTAAAAGTGAGTTACTCATCTCACAACTCGCCTTGAGACTCACCTATGATTAACTCTTTACATACATAACCTATTGATTGGCATGACGATAACATTGCATTCCAAAGTCTGAACACATTGACAGCTTTTAATGTAATAGATTCATGGTATATATTCCATAGGAATTAGCTTTTGGTAAAAAGAAAATGTTCTCTTATTTAAATCAAACAATAGGCATATTTATTCTACTTGCAAATGTTAATTCTTTATAAATTAGTGAAGATAGTCATCCAGTTGAATTTCAAATCTTGCGGGACCAAGACTTGAGCAGGATATGCACCTGGGACCTTCGTTAGCAGCCAGCCTTAATGGCTAAGAGGATGAGCATCCACTCAACAAATGGGAGGTCTAAGGTTCTAATCCTTCATGAAAGCACACCATCACACAGTACACACCTAAAAATGAACTACAGGTGTACAGCACACCTAAATCTTATATGATTTTACACAATACAAGAGAAATGACATGCACATTACTAATTCATGTAAAATTTGCTTTGTGCAGTGTGCATGTAAATTTTTCCTAAGTTATACATTAATTTTTTGTGTGTTTTCAGGCAAGTTTTGACCAATTTTCAAATTTGATAAGGTGAATTTTATTTTCTATTTTACTGACAGCACACCTATGTAACTTTATATCAATGTGCTATAGTAACGCAGACATTACAACTTATAAGACAAGTCTTGAATCCTTGTCAAGCCTGTTTTTTCCCAAGTCTTGGCCTAAAGTATACATGTAGGCCTATTGCACCAACTACAAAATTGAATTGGTAATTAACCTTACCACACTGACAGATTAATTGCAATGTTGTCAAGATTAATGAATGTAAGCTTTTAAAGTAAATACAATCACTTCAACATATTTGTATCTCTGGGATTTGTACCTTGTCCGGACAGTCCCACGACCTTGTCATAAAAGAGCGGGATATCTTATCACTGGAATACATCAATGATTCATCGATAGGTATGTTTAAATAGGGGAGTTGTACCAGTACCTGGTGGCAAGTTACAGTTTTTCTAAAAATACGGGTCAATCTTCCCGTGATCCCTCAACCAACCCCCTCCACTTTTTCAACCTCCCCTCGCTCTAGTAATTCTAGTAACCAAATAAAATCCAGTGATCAAACCAATTTAGCAAAGACTGTGGTGTCCGGCTTTTATTTATCACTGGACTCAAAAAGTCCTGCTCGGTTTACAATAGCAACAGGAGTGTTGGGCAGATCCATTAGAGTCAATAAGGTTATTGTAATTTGCCAAGAAGACTATAATACTTACTCCACTGAAGAGAACCAATTGCTCAAAATCTACCCAACATTCTAATTAGCTCAAAAATCTCCTTTTCACACTAAGAATGTTGTCATGTAGATGTGATAATTACTACTTTTTGCTACCAGACAGTCTGATTGCCTCAACATTTTTTCAAACTTTTTGAGATTTTGGTACCAAAATGTTGCTCATAAGTTTCTTATAATGCATGTGAAATTTCAGGGCTGAGTTATGTTTCATTTTAGAAATAAAAATGTGTCTAATTATGGTAACCATAATTAATTTTACACAGTAACATATCAAGTGGCTCTGAAATACAAAATTACCCATAAAATCAAAATGATTTAACCAATTCAGCTGAAATTTGAAACTTAGATCTCTTGAATGGTCTTCTTTCATATCACATTGAAAACTAAATTTTGAAAAATAGGACCAAGCTCCTTTAATATTTTTACTGTTGTACGCTGCTTTAACAAAATGAGAAGTAGAAGTAGAGAAAAAAATATCATCCAATTCACTCTGAAATTGATTTACTACATGTGAAATAATTTTGTCTTTTTCGTAGATCAAATAGCACTTACAATAATCTACTTACAATGTTCAACATTGGAGGTATACACTGGTCCTGGTAGTTATGGTATTCCCAGAATGGAAGTTTATCTTGAATATATGCCTCACTGAAAATTTATTCCATTAATAATTAAGTACTGTGTTTCATTAGCGATTCTCAGATAAAACTCTAAATAACTTGCAACAATTATATCTGGATCATATTCCAAAATAACTCCATGTGTACGTAATCAAACAACAGCATTGTAAAAGCACTAATTTGTGTTCAAAAACACTGCGGTCAGATTCCCACACAATCAACAAACACAATACCACACATCTGTGGACCACATGATGAAACCACAAACTACGTGTATATGACAGCAAATAGGCCAATTGTCTGTGCACTGCAATATATCTATCTTTTATCAATATCACCAACATGTGCTAATTAGTTTAACGAGCTAAATTGATAACGAGGCGGACATTGTTAAGCACAAAGTGGTTGTTTTTATAAACATTCCATCATTGCAATTTGCAAAACATTTCATATCCCACACGCGCCATTTGTTGAACAATTTTAATCTGAACTTCAAAATCAGGTCACTAATTGATTGAGTATTAATTGTTTCGCATGTACACACAAGCGACAAGTGCAATCGAGCGAATAATCGTTTTATTCAAAATTTGGTATTGTTTAAAAACAAATTGGACCTTGGATTGTTATGAAGTTTTGATTTGAGTAAACGTGATCTGTCTAGTCTGAGATATAGGACTATATTTCCTTGACTTAAATTTTCCGGTGACTGATAAAATGTACATGTAGGCCTAATTGCTTTGGCATACACCTACATGTAACAATTTTCTCCATAGGTTTACTTTACATGTTTGTTTGGCAAAACAATGTCGGGTTTTGGTGGGTTTTTGGGTGTTTTTTTTTGTTTTTTGATACAGGTATATGACAAGAGTTCAAAAATGGACTGCACTCAGCGAAGTTATACCAAGTTGGAGTGAGGTGCAGGATTGTGTCTTTTTGACAAAATGTTCCCATTCATGCTATGCTTACAACTTGTTTTACAAAAATTACCTCTTATTTTGCTTTAAAGGATTGCTTTAATTTTATAGATTGCAGATAAATAAAAACAAATCAATTTTCCATTTAATCTCTTAATAAAACCCATTTTGCAATTTTAACTCTTGGGCAGAATTTTTTGTTGTCGACAACTATTTAATGATAAATGAAAGAAAATGTAAATATTTATAAGGGTTGAATTTACTTTGCATGCTTCCGCTATTATTATACGGTACATCAAATGATTGAACAATTTAAAAATGTCTGGAAAAAGTTTGGGGTTGGTGCTGAACTTGGCCAATGCCCTTTAATTTATTGTTTTTGCTTTTTATGCTAAGTGATGTAAAGCTTGCTATGCCAAATTTGGTGACCTTTCAAAATCTTGGATTTTCAAATTTAATCACTTATACATATAACCAAATTTAATTTTTGACCAAAACCCAGTCAAATTGCAGATTTTCATGCCACAACCCATTTTTTTCCAGAAATACACAGTATAATCATGTACTGATGGTCCTTCAGACTGAAACTCAAATAATAATAAAAAAAATTGACCAAATTCAGCTAAAAATTAACATGAATATCTTCAAAACTTACCTGAAGTTTATATGATGTAAAATATTAAAGCACAAGTTCCTTAAATACAAAGTTTCAAGTGACGGTAGGTAGCAGGAAATTTTATTCAACCATTAATCAACGATCATGGTAAATATTCCTAACTAATAAGCCATACTTGCATTGAAAAGAAAGACTGGTTTCAAATCAAAATACAGGCTTAATGTATAATAAGCTACAATATAATGCAGGTAAATATATTACACATTCATAACGGCATAAATTTCAATAAATGCCAAAAACCGTTGAAAAGTACTAGGCAGACTAACTGAACGTGCTACCTAGAAAAGCCATGCTCTACCGGTGAGTGGTCCCAAACCAACAGTCTAACAATTGTTTCCATGGTAATCAGGTGACAAGTTGCTGGATTTGAAATGGAATAAAACAAACTATTGTTGGGTATGTTCACATGGGCATTTCAAGAAAAGGAAAATCATTTGGAATTTCAAGAAAAGGAAAATTATTTGAAAGTACAGAAAATGGTCACATGAACTTCACACTAAAAAGATACTGTCATGTAGCAAAACAACAAGAATTAGCAAGTACTTTTATGTGGTTCTACAAAACATTTAACAAGTTAAAATCAAGAATTCCACGAGAAAAGAACAGAATTAAATAAACAATACCGTTAATGATAAAATCCATAATTAAATGAAAATAAATTACCACATAAAATGTGTACTACTGTCAACTGGTGGATCTTTAGGACTACAGGTACAAAAGATCAAAATTTCATGATTTTTTCTTCAATTCTATTAATTTATTTCAAAATGTAGGTTTTGGTTTGATGAAAACATCATTTTAGTAACATTTTTTATTAGAATCTATGACCTAATATAACGATGTAGACAGACTAATGACCGATTGGAGCTCAATGTATGATGTGTTTATCATGTTTGAACATGATAAGACCAATTCTGTCCAATCTTGACGCCATGAACCTAAAGTGACACCTGAAAACTCAGATAAATGCAGGAAATGGGCAATAAAGGAAGTTCCTGAAAAGGGGTACACAATCATCTCACTATGAAGACCCCTAAACAGGAATACAACCCAGCCTAAAAACGATGCTCTGTCGAGTATTGTATACATACTATGTACCATGCCCTTGGCTTTTGCAACTCAATCAGAAAGGAGGTTGATTTTTATCTTTAAAATATTGCTTTAACATCATAAAATGCGAGAGAGAAATAAATTTTCCATTGATCTGCTAAAAAAAACAATTTTAAGATTTCAACTCTGGCGGATTTTTAGTTATACGCCTAACATTAATTTATTGGACAGTGTAAACAAAAACCCAGAGTACAGGGTCCCTTTGTTTGTGAATGCAACCCTACCATGGATTTTTGTTGAAATTGTCGAATAAATTGTTATTTTGCCTAACAACAAGTTTCCAAGACCAATGAAAAATATACAAAATTTGGAACAATATAATTTCGGTGAAGTAAATAATTACCCTCCAAAATAAAATTGAATTCTCCTCCCCAGACCAAAAAATCAAGTTTCAAGAGCCAATGAAAATGACAACAATAGGAATTAGTTGGTGAGGTAAAAATGTCCCTCCGAGTTCAAAAGTGTAGTCTAGGAAATTTAATAAACTTCAAATTAGTGACCAATTCTTGTGTATCTTTATTTTGTTCTCCAAAATTTGAAAAACCATAATTTAAATTCCATCCCCAGACCAAATGAATTTCCTATTAAAAAAGTTTCAGTACCAGCTTAACAAGATACAGTTACATTGGGTACACTACAAATTAGTTGGTGAGGTAAAAATGTCCTCCAAGTTCAAAAACCAAACTTGAATTTCCCTACCTAGACCAAAAGTCTTTGAAACAGTTTCCAATAGTAACAAAAAAGATGCAATTACAATGGGAAAAATACCAATCAGTGGACGAGGTAAAAGTTTCCCTCCAAAACAAAAATTGAACTTGCCTACCTAGACCAAAAATCTTTCGAACAGTTTCCAAGACCAACAAAATAGATACTATTACATTGCGAACAATAGGAATTAGTCGGTGAGGTGATCAAACCAGAAACAACAATATTAGTTTACATGGGCACAATTGTAAAACTGCATTTTGTAAACCTGACCTTGGTCAACTGTTAATGAGCCATAAACATTAATCACATATTCACATACCAACACATAACTGTATGATTCTGGGACAAAACCTCCCTCAGTGGAGGGGGGGAGGGGCAAATTGATTTTTGTCCCAGTGAGCTATTACCTATCGCAGTGGAGGGGAGAAGGGGCAAGTTGATTTTTTGGTAGTGTGCATTCGACTACCAGCACATAACAGCACAAAAAATGATATGATATGATATGACCTGAATGATTCCGTGACAAAAATCTACCGCAGTTTTGTAACAGGGGGTTCGCATCTGGAGGCAAGTTGATTTTTGTCCCAGTGAGCATTCACCTACCAGCACATACCTGTATGCTTCCAGGACAAAAACCAGGGCTGCCAACTTTGAAAAACACAAAAAAGTATTTTCAAACCTAAAAAAGAGTATTTTCAACTAAAAAAGCATTTTTTGTAAATACCCTATTCACTCGTCTAATTCAACTTTTTTCCATCTGACAATCTCCATAAATTAACAAAATTCCCATTTCCAAAAGTTTGACAAATAGTCATACTCTGTGACAGACACTTCATTTAAATTATTTTAACAATTTTTGGCACGCTAGTATGAAAGCGCTCAACTGTAACATGATCTAAATTCAGAAAATGAGTAGTTGAATTGGACGAGTGGATACGGTATACCTAGTAGAAACCCTAAACAATACTTCAACCAGCCGGTGTTACAGAAATAATAGCCTATGGTACAAAAATCAGCTCTTCAACATAACACGTTATTCGATTGCAATGACAAATTCAACTTAAATGATACCTCATCAGGACCTGAGTATATATGGTCATCTGACAAAAAACATCTCAATGACATAAAAAACATACTCAAGTATTCTGTATCAATTCCCATACAAAATATGGGAAAAACATACTAGTTAGCAGCCCTGAAAAACCTACCACAGTTTTGTAACAGGGGTACACATCTTGGGGGCAAGTTGATTTTTTTCCTAGTGAGGCTTATTTCAGCCCTGATAATCCCTTGATGACCTTTGACCATACTCACTTAAGGGTCACACATTTGCTCCTACCCAATGTCCATTGTATCCAAGTTTCATGAAAATCTGATAAAAGTATTATCAAACTGATCAATTTTGTAAAAGGTCAAGCCAAATAACCAAACTAAGAAGAAATCCCTATCCCAATTTTTCAGAAGACACAAAAAAGGTTAAACTTCCTGTACTTAGCTTGTTCATCCCCTCCCCCTTGTGAGGCCCTTTGTTCCTCCCCTTCCTATAGTCCGCCATTTTCACAACCACTCTATTTCAAAACGATTAAAACTTACAACTTTGGGCATCTCATTAGGATAGTCACACTGTAAAATAAAAAGCACTCCTTTTGGAACAGGCATTCATTTTTAAAAGCACTCGTTTTTGACCCTGGTACTCTTTCAGTCTCCTTTAACTACGTGTTAAATGGTACTCCTTTTGTCCAAAAGGAGTGCATAATCAATTAAAATCAATAAACAAAACAAGCGTCAGTTCATCCAAAACGAGTGTTTTTTAGTTTTCAGTGTCAACTTTACATAACTAAGATAGCAGGTCGCCTTCACAAAAGCTTAGGCTAAAACTTGAAAAACTAATTCAAAAATTGTCTCACAAAAATACATAAATCAACAGATTAAATACCAGTATGTCGAAAGCATTAATCCTCTACAACTTTTCCTTCACATTTGTCAACTTCAAAATCATGCGGCCCAATGTAAACACAAAACCGCCACCTTGGAATTGCCGATTTTCAAATAGAGGTACGTGTTGTTCTTTGTTTAGAATTACAACAACTTGCAAATTGGCAGTCGCGATGTTTGAAATACCATATTTTGCAAAAATAAAATTAAAAATGAATGAAGAAATGAGGGATGAGATTGGGTAACTGTCAAAAAAGAAAATGTGAACGCAAGGAGTGAAGCGACCGGAGTCTCGTGCTTTATGGCTGGGGTCCAGCGGCCCAATTATATTATAAGGGCATCAGGGTCTAGGCGAAGCCCCGGTGGAGGTCGAGGGGTGAAGCCCCCCGAAGCTGGAGGCCTTCTACACTCTCAAAACCCATTTGGAGCCCATTCCGGGAGTTAAATTTGACAACAGAAGGAACAGTACTTAAAGTTATCAGAAGAAACAATAAATGGTTAAAATCAGTACCAAAAAAATGTTAAAAGCCTTTAATTTTAAAGAAAAGAACTTACATTTTGTCAACTTAACAAATTCTAGCGTCGCCTCTTTTTAGCGTCTTCATGGTGAAGATGAACACATAACTCTTTCACTCCGGCAAGCCGCTCAGAGCAGTTCTCAAAAGAGTGCACGATTGGCCTCAATTTCTATTTTAAGATTTTTTGATGCAATTTTTTCAAATTGCTTTGCAAAAAACTACAAGCCCGAATTGGTCGAAAATTCGCCAGCAAGCAGTTGAAACAAAGAGCTATCTAGCGCAATCATTTTATTAGCAAGGTGAACAACCCTGGCGTTAAACAATTATCACATAAAGTGAGTTGTTTGTGAGCCGCTCAGAGCAGCTTTGCATCCTATACTTTCCGTCAAAATAGGACAGATGGTGAAAATTTTATTCTGGATTGAAAGAGTTAACTTAAAAGCTATTATAACACCGATATCCAAAGTTGGCTCACTCAATCACATAAGTTTTCTCATGGTCGAGCCTGATGTAAACATAGTTGATCTAAAATACCACGTTGTTGATTGGTCTATCGTGCCACTATTCGCAAAAATAAACCAATCACGCCATGCGGCAGTATATTTTCTGGTGATGTCATGTTGCCATATTTAGAGCAGTCTGTACGTGCAGTTGTGCTTCTTTTTGGGGCGGTTTCATAATACGTTTATTACCGAGGGCATACAACTGAAATTACGAAGGGGCGGGTTTTAAACTCACGCAGGTTTGCAACAATTGTATGATTTTTGGAAATCGATAGGCAGTCAATTACAACAAGAAATGCCTTAAAAAGAGCTAAAGTTGCTACACACGACCAAGTATGAGGATGAGGGGTCTCCTCTACCCCCCAAATCCCAACGGTTTGACATTAATCTCAAGGGGTCAGATTTTGACCCCAAATCTGTGGATTTCTGCGAATCCTCAGAAAAATCAGATCCATGATAAATTGATCTATAGGAAAATAACAATATCATCATTTCATCATACTTGACAGACTCATAGGGCTCTTTTATATTGAACTCTGAATTAACTATGAGTGATCAATCCTTCTGTAACCACCCAGTACAGTGTGAACATGACGGTGTTGACCGTCAGGACACTGTTCTTTCGTGTAGTTCTTTGATAAGACATGTTCATGGAAAACCAAGTTCAGTAAAAGCCAATAGATGGCAAACTTCATTTCAAAAACTTTTTGCCCACTTGTGACATCACAAGTGGCCACTGCTCATCATTTTCCCATAGAAAACAATGCAAAATTGTATACCATTTTAGCTATGAGCGGTACTTTCTAGTTGAATAGATGTTACACTTCAGTACCATGGACAATACAACCCACTCACAACCCAATCATAACAACAAATAGGTCTGGTCATCATCAAACTCTAGTGTGATGCAGTTTTGCTGCTTTATTGGAGTAAAAGAATCCAGATCCAGACTTACACACTAAAAGAAGTCTGCTGAATTCTGCAGACTTACCATTGTAAAATCTGGCCCTGATCAACCCTGATCATACAGTTTTTGGCAATTTCGCAAAATCTTCTTTTTGCTCTTAGAACTTTAAAAGTACTTAACCTGGAAAGTTGGTTGAACCACCATTTTGTTGCAAATTTTGTCACCAATTTAAATCCACTTTTACAGACAATCGCCAACAGATGGCAGAGTTAAAGAATCAGTTGTTGGTCAGCGGATTTGACAAAACGCGCATGTGGTATCCAAACGTAAGATTTATGCCTAATATGCAAAACGCAACGTGCGCACTAGTTTTTTGTACGCATTGTCTTCCCGGTAAGCGCCGAAAATGGCGCGAAATAGTAACGAGTAGAGCTACAAGTGCTCCCGAGCCACTGGGCCTTCAGTGATAAATCTTTTTATGTGTGATTTCCTACATACCACAAATTGCTGATATTTCAAATTTTGCTACCTGTACGCATTGTCTTCCCAGTAAGCGCCGAAAATGGCGCGAAAATAGTAACGAATAGAGCTACAAATCCTCCCGAGCCACTGGGCCTTCAGTGATAAATCTTTTTATGTGTGATTTCCTACATACCACAAATTGCTGATATTTCAAATTTTGCTACCTGTAGAATTTTTTAATTTTTTGCTTGTCAATTACTGTGAATGTCAAGTAAATGTCAAATCAAGAAAAATATGGGTAACCGACTGTTTTCAAAAGATAGCTAGAGATGAAATTACATGGGGTAAAATCTAAAAAACGATTTTCATCGCCGGGAATGTCAAAATTTGGTTTTATAACATCAAACACATAAAAACAAGTTATTTAGTTAAAAGTTAATTAACCTTTACTCTTTCTCAGAGTTGTTTTTCTTTTCAGATCGTGCCGTGTACGCCACTCTTAA
>JXSR01S022507.1:16380-33001 GCA_000969725.1 Ophiothrix spiculata
TGTCTGAATGCACAATTTCCAAAGTAATGTCAAGATTGTCAAAAATATAGGCATTTATAGATTTCCCTGGTTTTTGTTTAAAATATGCTAATCATATGCACATGATGATATTCGAAATTAAAATTTTAACATAATTTACATCTTTTAAGTGTAATGTTGAAAATATTATGCAATAAAAAGAATTTCATTTAGATACAAATGAGTAGTTTATATTTTAGCATTGACCAGAAGGTTAGGAAAAATAAGGCCTGTTCCACTGTATGATCAAAGACCAAGCAAGAAGTTATTCATTGATTTAGTTTTCAAATAAGAGAATGGGCGAGTGGATTTGAATATTCTATCAGGTGAAGCTGTCCAAATAATATTTTGCTAAAAACCTCACCCTTTATTTCTATAGGTACCTTAACTTCAAAATAATATAAGCATAACTTCAGACTAGACGAAATCAAAAGTGAATTTGGACCAATTCATGTGTGTGCTTTATGAAGATATTCAATCACAGTATGAAATTGATTGACCAAAGATGAAATTGAGTTTAACAAATGCATTTTTAAAGGTGCAATTCATGATGTGACAAAAACCTCACATCTTTTCTTGCTAAATAAAGAGTACAGCATAAAAATATGCTGAAAATTTAACTTCCAAGTTATAAGCTTTTCAGCATGTAAGGTGCCGTTAACCCCTCATTTTCTGAAATATTTTACGTTTTGTAACTTGGCAACCGATAAGTAAATCCATATAAAAGTATACATTTCTTGATGTGGATTTTTCATGTAGAAGATGATGGTTAGGTCAGTTTTGGACCAAAATTTATGATTTCCTGACAAATTACAAAAACAACAGCATGTTTGGTCAATTTTGGACCTTTTTTTGGCAATATTTCAAAAAGTAAGTCAAAAATCAAAAATTTGAGAAATGCGTTCCTAGATTCTAAAAAGCATAAGAGGTCCATTGTTTTTAATTCAAAATTTAGTTAGGTAGTTTACAAATTAATGGTCAAAGAACAAGGTTTTTTGGGCCTTGGCCCAAAATCATACATTTTGGTCAAAAACTGACCTAACCATCATCTTCTACATGAAAATCCACATCTAGAAATGTATACTTTTATATGGAATTACTTATCGGTTGCTGAGTTACAAAGCATAAAATATTTCAGAAAATGAAGGGGTTAACTGTGCCTTAAAAAATCCCCATAGGTTTAGGTTACTGTGTTGTAATAATTTACTGCCCGACAGCAATTAGAAAATGACACATTTTCTTCAAATGCAAGCATGTATGAAAGAACAGTTTGTGGTTTGTAACATACACAAGTCAAGGATCCTTTTTAGCAAAAAAGCTCAATTTTGATAGAGGTGACCTTGATGATGAAAAGTGGATCATGAATTGCCCCTTTAATATTTATAGGACAAATTTAAACTAGATGATGTATGAATCATAATAAAAATGCTTGAAAATAACTGGGAAAACCTATAATGTAGTAGTAGTTGACTAAAATAAAAAAGATAGAAATCTCCTCTCCATTGAAGCTTTATATATGCCCCGTCATATCTAAAGGTACCTTAAGGTCGGCATAGTAAATTACAAGATACGGGCCATTGAAGCTGAGCATAGTAAAAAATCACTATACCAGGGTCGAATTTCTAATTTCAAACGTTATCTTTCTAGTGTATTCTATCATATTAATCAGGTTCTATAAATCTAGATAAAAATGCTTTCTCCATTCAAGTTTTACCAGTACAGAAACTTTACACTTGATTTTCTCAGAAAGTTAGTTTTCGGAATCAGCCTGATACCTTTTACCAATTTGGATGTAACTTTGCAATTGAACATCCAATAACCATGTATGTGCTGTGTCATTTTACAGCTTAATTTATAATCTTTCAGATGAGACCAACAAATCAATTTTCATTTTGGGACCCTTAAGGTAACTTATGATATGACAGATCACATATATGTGACCTGCCATATCAAAAGGTACCTCAAGTGTCCCAAAATCAAAACTGATTTTTGTGGTCTCATCTGAAAGCTGAGATTTTAAGCTTTAAACAACAATTTGAAATGTGGCGCAAAGGGTAAATAGTATTGTATTATTTCAAAGACGATCGCGGTGTTAATCTTCACCAATAGAGGGCAGCGTTGCAGAAACAGTTGTTGGTCATGGCGGGAAGATTTTGACAAAACACACGCCTGGTATCTAAGCGTAAGATTTGCGCCTAATACGCAAAATGCAACGCTCCCACTAGTTTTTTACGCACTGTCTTCCCGGTAAGCGCCGAAAATGGCGCGAAATAGTACTAATGAGTGCTCCCGAGCTAACGGGACTTCAGTGATAAAACTTCTTATGTGTGATTTCCTATACCACAAAATGCTGATTTTTTAAATATTTGCTGGTCAATTGTGAATGTCAAATCAAGGAAAAAAATATATGGTCACTGACTGTTTTCAACAGATAACTAGAGATGAAATTACATGGAGTAAAAACTAAAAAACAATTTTCATCGCCCGGAATGTCGAAATTTTGTTTTATAACATCAAACACATGAAAAAAGTAAATTACGTTCATTTACCTAACGTTCAAGTTTTTAAGTTATCGTCAATTAAAAGGAAAATGAAGTTATAATATATGATGTCATTGCGCGCTTGGATGGTCAGTGACCCCCATTTTTTATTGTTGAATTTTAAAGTTTAGACTTATCTATTAAGTGACAAAAAATAAACAAAATCTACAGGTAGGAACTTATCACTGCGATCGTCCTTAAATCTCACCCCAGCAAGATCAAGTTCTTTATTTTTTGTGTGAATTATAACCTACAATTACTGAAAACATTATAATAAATACCAAGGCAATTTACAAGATTTGCAAAACACTTCAATAGACAGATTGTATACTATAGATAACAATACACACTTTTTTTTAGTTCTGACGTTTACAGTCAACTTTATTCTGGGATCCACATTGCTTTACAATTGTATCAAAGTTTTGATTTTGAGATGAAGTATGTGTAAAAGAGTTTGCCAAAGGTAGATACTTCACCTGACTATGGCATATTAGGAAACAAAATGAAGTTTGTGAAAAACTCACAACATGTCCGATAATTCAATGACAGTCTAGTAACTCACTGTTTTATGTACTTCCAGGTCACACAAAGTATCTTACTTAAGTGACTGTCTCGGAATTATCAGACTTGCAATCGAAATTGCGCAACGGCAGAGTATTTCTTACCTTACCTTCTTGGTTTCAATTATTTCATGTTTGCTTTTAGGACAATAAACATCCACAATATCAAAATTTTGTCCAAATTTGTTGACATTTAAAGGGCTAAAAGCTTATTTTTGTTCAAGATAAATTGGAAGGCAAGCACTGCAATTGGATTTTGTTCCGAGTTGATTTACAAATCCCAGTCTTCATTATGAACTCCTGGACTAGTGTCCATGAGAAAATAAGTCATTTTGATATTTCATTTACGGTCATTGAATTATCGGACAGTCCATGAATTATCAGATCCCATGTACCGGAAATTGCAGAAGAATATTCATCCCAACACAAGGTACAATTAGTTTTAATTCTATGATGCTGTATTCTATAAAAGCATTCAGAATAACAAACAGCAATGGTTTAGTAAAATGTGCCTTGTTCATTGCAATGTATTGCAACACAGTAGTGTATTTAAAAATTTCAACTAGCATTTTAATGTTAGATGAGGATCAAAACTGATACATGGCAGCGACGGAGAACCTTGAATCTTTCTCAAATCAATCCCGTGTTTCACTCGTCTTCACATCAATATTTGTCTTATATTGAGATCTTTGCAGAAGACTAATGTCTGGTTAGCAGGGTATGAGTGCAAGACAAACACATACATTTAAAAAAACAAAAGGGCTTGTACTGTGTTACAGTACCATATACGCAGATTGTTAGCTCAGTCCGTGTCGCACGGTATGGAGGAAAAAATAAAATCAGCTGTAACTGTCGATCTACTTCATACTGCCATTTCAAATGTTGTCACTCAGTTGGTATCATCATCATAATGATGATGATACTGTTATTTAATTTGGTAGAATAGTACAAACTAAATGAAACAATCTTGTAACAATGTTTTTTCAATACCCAGTCCCGGGCAATAAGGATACATGACGGTCATCACAATGAAATTGACTTGATGTCATGTTACACTCAAACCCTCTATCTAAACAGTCTGTCTTGTATACCCTGATGAATTAAATATTTGACAAAGACAAAAATAAAGAAAGAAACTAATTATTTAGACTGATAGCTAAGGATAATCCTCTGCACAAAATCTATTTCCATTGAGCTCTCAAGATCCTTTCTTTATTCCCGTTTTAAAGGCAGGGGTACACAGTGAAAAAGTCAGCAGAAGCCAGTATTGACTTAAAACCATATGCTCATACTGCGCAGGGACTGGGAATCGAACCAGGGATTCAATGTTGCAAAGCGAGTAAATGACTGTTAACCTGCTTCCTAAGAATTGCTCCCAATACAAACAGTCTCCTTGTGAACCCTGATTTTTTCACACTAATGAATTATTCAAATTCTTCTTGTATGTGCTGCTGCTGTTGCCGCTGCATATTTCTATTAATCTGTAGAATAGAAAGAAAAACAGAGATATGGGAAATATTAAATATAACTCAGCATCTGATAATAGATGTTACATAATACCGCAAACAAAGATTCTTGTCTTTTGACGGGTTAAAAGGTGTTTATCATTTTTTACTCGTTGGCAAAAAGGCGTTTTTTATTTTCCATTGCAACTTGACCAGTGCAATGGAAAATAAGAAATGCATTCTCTTCTTAAGATGTTCAATGCATCATTAGATGCTTGTATAATGTTCCAACATCCTCATCATTTTGAGGTTGGTTTTATTGTTGCTACTGGATTTTTAAAAATTAAAACAATCAATGTACAAATTATTTTGAAATGGTTACACGGGGAGCAAAACCCCATATTTGAGTTCAAAGTGCAACAAGAAATTATTTTAATGTGTCCTATCTAGATGAGGTCTATCATAGATCATAGGTAACATCACTATGGTGGACAAAAAATCAGCCTCTTGCATGGGACCCTACAGAAGGAGTAAAAGTCATTGCAGGGGCAAATTTCAAAATTGGTCTACTTTTGTTTAAAACCATTCTAACATGTTCCTTTTGTCATATGAAAGCAGAAAATGTATACTTTGATCCGTCTCTGATGAAGGGTTTTTGACTTATATCCTAAAACATGAAAGGTAATAATTATAATGGTCACATGTTGAACTTATGATTCGACCTATAACCATAGCAACTTATGATCAACCTATAACCATAGCAACGGTTGATCGCAAGACAAACTATTTGAGAATATTTTTAACAAAATTGGACGCTTTTGAAATGTTTGACTTCTCATGACCCTTGGTATGACCTTTCATGTTTTCAGATATAGCCCCTGCACAGTCTTTGTAACAGACTGATTTTGTGTCCACCCTGGTGATGTTACCTATAGTCCATAGAACCATCTATATAGGACACATTAAAATAATTTCTTGTTGCAGGAAAACCTGTTTTGCTCTTAAGGTAGCTCTAACGGCTATTTAAACATGTCAGAAAATTAGCTATAAAGTGAATAGCTTTTAGGAATGGGAACCAAAACCTATTTCCATTTAAAGAATACCCTTCAAAGGTAACATATATTAAGTTTTATAAATATTCGGCCAATTTCTTATGTTTTTCTTTATTTTTTTAAAATTCCCTATAAAATCAGAGTTTTTGGATTTTCATGTCTAGACGGAATGTGCTATGACATTCAAATTTTAGGGGCTGGTGAATGATTAAAATAGCTAAATTCTCTCGTGGGCTTTTTGCAATTTATAAGTTTTATTTTCAAGAAAAATGATTTTTTAATTCCTAAATTTAGGCATATTTTCAAACACCTATACAATTTTCTAGAAACACTTAAATTTTAAAAGCCAACGAGAGATTGTAGCAAATTTGATAAGCTTTCATTTGACACCTTTTTTTGTTAAAATTGAAGCATGGGAAGTATGAAATTATGAGAAATCTGGCTATTCAGTGTTTCTAGAAATTAATGCAATAAAATTCGTGAAGTAGAAACAGAAGTCTCTCGTTTGTAAACGATGAAGGGAATTTTTTCAAAACAAAATTTATGACAATCTATGATCAGTTTGCAATGCAAAGAAAACATAAGTAGTTTCATTTGTGAACTACTGCCACAGAAATAAATTATTTGGTAAATAGTATTATATCATTCATAAATATATTATTGTTCTTTGATTGGTTAAAAGCTGGTCACATGATGATAAATAGTACCACTATTTCGAGAGAAAACAAAACAATTCTATATTTGAGGGAGCGAGATACTATTTTTGAGTGAGATAGGCTACTATTTCATGTTTAGCCTCATCCCCAAGGGCAGCGTTACTCAGCGCAATTGAATTCTATGGCGCTGAAGCAAGAAATCAGAAAGGTGCATTATACAGCAAGAAATCGATGTCAATCTAACTTCTAAGTATCAGGTTTAGCATTTAACCAATCAATGAACAAATAATATATTTAATAAATGATATAAAACAAATATTTAATGATCTTATTCGGGATCTAAAGTGGAATCTATTGGTCCCCTTGGTGAACTGGAGGGCGTGAGGTACTATTTTCCCTCGACCGTTGGTCTCGGGAAAATAGTACCTCACGCCCTCCAGTTCACCTCGGGGACCAATAGATTCCACAAGATCCCTCATTATCATTAAATATTTGTATATTATTTTTAGAAATTTGTCAAATTAAGTGAAATTTTCATGGTGGCCAAATATGCCGTGTACAAAGTCTATGGGAAATTTGAAAATAAAAAATAGCATAACTCAAAAACGCTTTGATGAAAAAAAATCAACATTTGGAAGGCAAGTTTTTTAATCATTCTGCACATTCTGTGAAGGACACCGTAGCCATTAGAACCACCTTAAGGTAGGTTTGAATTAACAATGCTGGAGCTGCATCAATCATTTTTGAAGTAAAAATAGACCTATATCTGTATCAAGATACAGACCTTAGAAATAAAATGCATCAAATGACAAGAATCTTTATGAGTTAAAACAAATAATGAATGTTTAATTCCTGCAATGGAAAGAGTATCTTCTTTTTTGAAAAATAAAATGTTAGATTTAACTCGGCAATTTCATTTTTCATCACTTGAAAATATTCTTACCATTGCACTAATTACATTCAGTATTTGTATAGTCATAAAGATCAGGGAACGTAATCACATAAATAGACAAAACGGTCTGTCTCACTATTGCTACATAACCCAAGGTGATGTGCCCAATTTTACTGATTTGATAAAATAAAAAATGAAAAAGAACAACTAGTACTCTCACACCTTCAGAATAGTGTACTTGGACAAAAGAAAAAAACATCTCTGGTTCATTTGGTCAAAACACAATATGCTATGCATAAGACTATGGTCACAATAACTCCTACGAACAGCGAGCAAAGCGAGCAGCGAGGGCGTCGCATGGTCCTATTAGATGGACTAAACACTGTTCGTAACTGTTCGTACGACGTATTGTGATCATAGTCTTAGTCAAAAAAGCATGCATACATTCTTTCACATTGTATTTTTAAGCCACTTTGTTTTTTGTAGCTGCTTTGTGGCAGTTTTCAACTTTTTACTTTAGTAAAAACTGAAGAGAAAACCCCTTTACTTGTACAGACCTGCAAACATCTGAATTAAGGAATGTGGGACATCAAGCTTTGGAATGGGGGACATCACAATGACATGCATAGCAAAACACAGTAAGCAAAATGACAGATATGCGGAAATCTCAGATTTTAGGCCTATTTCAGAATGAGGTATTATCCCTCCAGTTGCGGGACAGTTGGTAGGTCTCCTTATAATTCCTAAAACACCTTTAAAAAGAAGAAAATGTGGTAAAATCTGCTATATGCACCCAAGTCAAATATATTTTTCTGTAATAACTTACCTCATCAAATTTGTGGATCTGTCTGATGAAGAAATCCCCATAGCGACGCGCTACTTTGGTGTCTGCTATATGAATCATGTCCTGATAAAAAAATTACAAAAAGGATCATTACATAGGGTTACCACTTTCTACTTATACTTTACGACTATTGGCAAGAAATTGTCAAAAATACAAGAATCTTATCAAAGCACATGAAAATTAGTTGGCTTTGAGAAATCTCTCTTTCACATACCTGCCAACCTGTAAATGTGTAAAAGTAGACTTTGCAACCCAAAAAGTGGATTATTTCACTAAAAAGCACATTTTACAAACAAAAATGCCAAGTTGTATAATTTGCACAGATTCAGAAAACTTATTGGAAAGATTTTCTACTAACATAAGCCTAAAAAAAGAGGGATTCCGTAAAGCCAACTGTAATTTTCATGTGCTTTGATAAGATTAAATCTTACTAAAGACTCCCAAAAAAGTATCGCCTCGCCTCGAAAAAATGGCTCGTGCGCCAATACGGTACTCGCAAACGTAATTTGAAGATATTGGGAACAAGCGCTGGGATTTCAGCTTTCATTTGACACCAAATTTCTGATAATTCACTGAGAAACACTGAAGTTATGAACATTTAAAACCCTCGAGGTCAATTTTTAAAAGTTGCTAATTTCATTTTTTGCACTGTACAAACCAGTAGCGCAGACCTAAGGATCAAGATGAGGTGAGTTTGGTCACTGAAGCTCGCGTTTTTTTTTTTCCAAACCATATGTCATTGGATTCTAACCATCATCCATCAAGATATTGTTGTTTTTTCATCTTATTAATGATGAGAAACAATATGAAACTTCAGATTCAACTGGTAGGCATTACTAGCCTAACATCGCACACCGTTATTCGTCCTCTGTGTGGTCTGGTACCTGCGCCATGTCTTTAATGCCAGTAATGACTACCAATTGAATGTCGTTTCTCTCGTTTTACGTCGTTTTTTCATTATTTATAACAATAAATTAATGAAAAATTAATGAAAAAATCCATATCTTGATCATTGTTGATGGATAATGCTTAGATACCAATGGCCGTGTGTTCCAGTGACTAAACTTACCTCATTATCCTTACTCTTGCGTTACTGGTTTGTACAGTTCGAAAAATGAAATTAACAACTTTTAAAAATCGACCTCGAGGGTTTTAAAAGTTCATAACTTCAATGTTTTTCAATCAATTGTCAAAAATAAGGTGTCAAATGAAAGCTGAAACTTCAGCACTTGTACACACATTCTTTAAATTACGTTTGCGAATACCGTATTGGCGCATGAGCAATTTTTTCGAGATGAGGCGATACTTTTTTTGGAGTCTTTAGTTGGCAGGTATGTTTCTTGAGAAGCATTATATGACAACATTTTTATATTTTATTTTTTATGATAAACATAATTGTACTTGCTGCTATGAGTGAGTTTGTTCATTAAAATCATGGTCTGTTTAGACCTGAATAATAACAGCGCAGTCAAAAACCAATATCAACTGTATTATGCTGAATTCATACTGGAGGCAAATGCACACAGCATGTGCACATTTGATGTTCTGAGCTTGCTGTTAGATCAATACCAAACCGTACCATCAAGACTTTCATCAACACAAAGCAAGCTGAAGAAAAGCGATATTTTCATTGGGTTGTCACCATTTTTCATTATCGACTGCTGATGCAATCTGTTTGCTTGTGAATTCAATTACAGTGGTTGTTCGCGACTGAAATTATTGGAAATTATTTGTGAAGGAATTCAGCTTTAATCTTTATTATCACTATAAAATTCGATCAACACTGTCAAATAATTTCACAGAATGATACTTGATGGATAAAAGCACAAATAAATGAATGAACGAATAAACTGAGGAGTATCAAATCACCTGATCAATGTAGAAATCCACCTCTGATGACGACTGGAACTGTCCTTCAAGTCCACTGGATCCTTTGGTCCACACCAGATTCTTCATTTTATGCTGTGAAAATCAATAAACACATATCTCCATTGTAACATTATTATTATGGAGGCTAAACTTTTATCATCTCATCTCGTGCCTTTAGTTAGAATTTTGTCATTTTTTTAAAGATATGCAATTATAAACGGTTACCAAAAAATAAGTTCCCCCCATGGATGACCAGACTTTATCATGATAGAACTCTCCATGTTGAATGCTTTTATTTTGCATAAAATAGGTTTCTGTTTAGAGAAACACTTGTGCAAGAAACCCACGTCTCCATTTGATGAAAGCTTTTGTCGTTTTCTAACAACACACATTTGTTTTAAAATCATTTTTTCAAAACTGGCAAAAAAAAGTTTCACTTGCGTATTTTGTGAAATCCCAACATGCTTCCACGTTTACTTATTTTGTTTTCTCTATTTTAAATTAGTACATGTTCAACAGTTAAAACATGATTCAGACCCCTTCTCATTTTTAAATGAAATGCCATGACTTTAACATGTTTAATGAAGACATTGTAGGATTAAGTGCTGAGTTTTGCATGATCATCTGGAGGTTTAGAGTATCCATGATTTTATTCCACAGATTCTCTCTCACTTTCTCTCACATTAACTCTCACTTTCAAGCAAAGCTGTTACCATGACAGAATCCTGACAGAATTGGGTGTCACATCATCATGTATGATATTGAAACCATGCCAAAATGTGTACTTTGCCAGCATAGTCATGTTTATGCAATAGATGCCAAGGTAAACTTGATTTTGTTGCCACAAGAAGTTAAATGCAACTTTTTTTCCGGCTGTTTTAAAAAATGATTTTGAATCAAATGGGTCTTGCTCAAAAGCGACATTACCTTTCATCAAATGGTAGAGTGCATTGTATAGAGAATTGTTTCCTAAACGATAACTTATTTTGTGCATGAGAAATACAGCAAACCTAGCGACTTCTGTCTTGACAAAGTCTGGTCATCCAAGGGGGGAACTTATTTTTTGGTAACCGTATAGTATGCAGTATTGTTTAGAGATAAATAAAAATGAACAAAATGTAGCACATATAAATAATCTATTATCATTGTGTCTGCTACTTCAGGATAAAACATTCTGATTTAATCATGTTAAAGCTTATTTCCATATACTTTTTTGAAACTAGTAAATAAGTTCATATTTTGTAGGATTGTGAATAAATATACAAGATTTTAGGTGACAAAACCAGAAAGTTACTCACTTCTTTAGCTTTCGCCATCTTGGCTGATGGCTTGATCACAAGTGCCTTGGTTCACTGCATCTTCCATGAAACTTGACGGTAGTCTCTTCCACAGCCAAGAGTAACTTTCAGGATTTGTCACTCAAAATCTTGTATACTTTTTGAAACTAATAAGGCAAAAAAACTACCTGCATACCCTTTGGTCATAGCAGCATACACTATCAAACGCTATGTAAATGGAGGTAGAGGTGAGTTAGAAAAAATTTCAAACTCATGAATAAATGCCCACACCCCTAATCTTTGTCAAAGACGCTTCGAAATGCCAAACTCGGCGCGAGTTAGCAAGCGCCAAAATGAATAAAAGTAAAATCAAACGTCTTGATGAAAAACTACCACACCCCATTTTGTTAACATTAACAGTAGCTGTGGTTGTCATGCAGAGTAGAGCTAAGTAAATGACACAATTGATGCCACACTGCATTGATTGCTATGGATAAAATTCAATCAAAGTTTTTAGGATGATATTTCTACATGTAGTTGTTTAACATTGTGTTTAGCTAGACTTCTTGATCAACAACACTTTCCTAAAATGCAAGTCATCTAAACAAATTTTTGGCTAAAACAAAGGTCTAACTAAGCATCGTTCTTGAACACGGCCCATAGTGTTTTAATGAAAGTGATCTTTGCATCTTATACTTACCTTAAAGCATAATAACTGTGTCTTGAAAACTTCTTCAGACTGGAAAATAAAATAATGATCAATGCATGTGAAAACAATTTTAAAAGATTGACTCATTTCTTTGTGTTACATTGTCCAATATTATCTAACATTTTTTTACTTTCCCATCTCAGCCAAGGAACTTTTATACGGGAATCTGCCGCTATTTTGATTTGACATTTTACACTGTACTCTAATTGATACCGCTCAAGTCTCTGATACCATTTTCAGCATCCATTCCCTGATCACATTTAATCAGCTTAGAATGATTGGAAGGTTTGTCAAGGAGTAAATTGTATAACTTAAACTGAGATAAACGTGTTCAAAGATAAGTAAGCCCTATATTTTTCTGCTGATTGTCCTCTAAATATCCATATAAATTCAATATTTCCGACTATTTTCTTGAATTGAAACTTAGCTGATGTTTTTAAGTAAGCACAAGAATTGTGAATCTGTCAAAAAAATCAATTTCGGCGAATGACGTTGTTGTGTAAATTGGCCCGAAATGATTTTTTTTTGTCATTTTTGGCCTATTTTTGGCAATACTTCAAAAAGTAAGGTAAAAATCAAAAATTTGAGAAATGTGTTCCGAGACATGTGTTTCTAGATTCTTAAAAGCATTCGAGGTCCAACTTTTATTTTTTCAAAATTTCGTTAGGTTGTTTAAAAATTAATGGTCCAAGAACATGGGTTTTTTGGACCTTGGTCCAAAATCGTACATTTTGGTCCAAAACTGATCTAACCATCATCTTTTACATGAAAATCCACATCTAGAAATGTATACTCTTATATGGATTTACTCATCGGTTGCTGAGTTACAAAGCATAAAAAAATTCAGAAAATGAGGGGTTAACTGTGCCCTTAACTGAAGAACCGATATTGTGGGTTCTTAAAATATGCTGGATCTTTTAGTAACCTCTCCATATCAGGGGTGTGAGAGTCCAGTTGACAAAAATGAGGAAAAACAAGGAAAAGTGTCATGAAGTCAGGAAAAAGGTAAAAAACGGGCTGAAAATAAATAAAAAAGCTGAAAATTTAACACAAGAAAATTTTCAAAAAATTAGGAAATCAGCTGAAAATAGAAACTCTCACACCCGTGTCATATGCGGAAGTGCGTCGTTTGTTTGTAAGGATTTTGTTGCCGTCATCTTTTCCTTATGTATTTTCGTTTCAATTTGGGTTGGTGCATATTGTTCTTAAACTTATTTATTGCCAGCATCAAAACATTATTTATAAGTCCAGAAACTTCATTGATCTTGTCACTATCCACACAAAACCTCATCCAGCTGTATCAAACATCACTTCAATCCACAGAGGAAGACAGCAGAATGGAGAGCCAAAACAGTATGGAAATAAGTGAGTTTACAACTGGAAGTTTCTTAAGAAAATATTAGTTTGTTTGAATGATGTGAATCTTTCAATAATAAATGGCAAATTAAAAGATGTGTTCCTAAAAAAAATTCACAAATGAAAGATAGGTTCCAAAGGTATCATAACAGCTATTTGGCCTTATTTCAGGGACAAAAATAAAAACTTTGTGACATTTCCTGAAATAGGGACTTTCCTTACTTCTGTACAGGGAAATTGGTGAAGATTAGTCATCCAGTTGAATTTCAAATAAAATAGAAGTAAATAAAATACTGGAAATAACATTATAGCACTTATGGCTACGTTGCGTCTGGAACCTCCAGACTTCGTCAGGCAATCAATCAGTGGCCTGACGAAGTCTGGAGGTTCCAGACGCAACGTAGCCGTAAGTGCTATAATTTTATTTCCAGTATTTGATTTACTTCTATTTTATTTCTGTACAGGGAATTTAGCAAGAAATTTGCTGAAATTACTCATGGCTTAATATATGGCGACATTATACTTACCATATCCAAGAAAGCAGCCAGCTTTGATATCGGCATGGTGGTGTATAATTTCAAGAAACTGGGAACAAAGAACATTAACAATTATTAGAAAATAGTTTGTGCTTGATTCACAAGCTATCAGATTTGACCCATGGTGGCATAAAATTGATACACGGAACATTTTTTTAATTAAATTGGCAAATTTCTGCCTTAATGGCTCAATTGCAGTTAAATTACTGATGAACGTTTCAATATTTGGTACTGGGCTAATTCAGTGTCAATCAAATGCAGAGTGAATTTAACTGCAAAGAAACTACACTAGCACTTTCACCATGTAAGTGGCCGCTTTAAAACTCAACCGCGGTTGTCTGCCGGTTCTGGTCGGTTCAAAGGAATAAACAAAAGCCAACCAGCCAGAACCGGCAGACGACCGCATTTTAAGTTTCGAAGCGGCCCCTAAGGAACTTAATTTTGTCTTTTAAGATTAACTCTGTTTAAATGACAAGAAGTTTTTCATTCTCTAAAAATAGGCAGATTTTCAAACCTGTTTGGTTTTTAGGTACAGAAACTAATATTTGTTTAAGAGTCTTATACCAAAATAGGTAGAGTTGGCATACATGCTACATCTGCACATATTACTCCCTCATTTTATCACTCTATTTTAAGGTTCTATGGTAAAATATAGAATTTAAATCAAAGTGAAGGGCAATGCTGTTTGTTGATTGTAGAAATTGTTGATTGTTGAAACATATGGATGGCTCTTTCAATATGTCAATACTGAAAGAACACAATTAATAACAAACGACATGGACATATCCATGCTTGTGATGTCTGGGTCAATCTTTCACAGCCAAAGTAACTCTATTGTATAAGTGGTATATTTCGTGTTACATTTATTTTCGCGCTTAGCTCACCTTGTGCGAAAATAAATGTATCACGAAAAATGGTATGTATACCAGCTCGCTTTGTGCGAAAATAAATGTATCACAAAAAATGGTATGTATATACCACAGCATGTAAAAAATATCATGAGCGCCGAAATTAAAATGCACATAATGATTTAAAATTGGCCAAATTGGCATTTACAGTATCTATAAGCAAGTCTTTCCATTGTGTAACTCATTGTTGGAAAATAAATTTGATGTTGACTTTTTTCTTTGGTATTCAAATCAGTGACTGTTTCTACTGCTTACCTTCTGATGGTTGGGATAAGGATCTGTTGTTGAACCTCCTCCTTGAACACATTCAGTTGTAATGTGAACGGTTCTCTGCCGGAATTACTCGGAGCATCGTAATTGGGTGGAACTGGAGACAGGAATCGTGGACAGGCAAAAGAAAAGGAATCCTCAAAGGCTTGAATATCTCTGAAAAAAATGAATTGAACAAAAATATGCAATAGTGTGATCCAATCTAACTAGATCACTTTTAGTTTTACACTAACAATTTTGTGGTCATTATCAGATAAGACGACTTGAACCTGCGTGTGCGATGTGCTTGCGATAATTGCGCATATGCTATAAACACAACAATATGCGCACGCAATGATATCGTGGAGGTTGAGTTTGGCTAAATGGAGCGGGGAAACATTGCCTTGATAGGTGGCAAAGTACAGGGTTACCAGCATTTAAAAAAACAAGTTCCCTGATGAAATCTAAAGCTTCCATGATAATTTCTTTATGACAAAATGCAAAAACAGGTTACTTTTCAAATCCTACGACCATGCATTTGAATATAGAAGAACAGAGACCTGACACACTGGGGATATTGAGTTTGACCGATTGCTTTTGATCTTTGGGTCAATCAAAATTTCCTGACTTTTCCCTGATTTGAGGCATTTTTGTTTGATCAAATTCCTTGATATTTCCCTGACTGGAAAAAGTATAATTATAATTATTCCTGATTTCCCTGATGGGCTGGGAACCCTGACCTCAAAAAATTATTTATTTTACAATTTGGGTTAGTATATGTGCAGTACCAAAAATTGAATTAGGTAATTTCTAATTTACTCAGTATTCTAATCTCAGTAGTACTTTGTTTCTTGTACTATATCGCAAGATTATCTTGTTCTTGCATGATGTCTGCACAGCAGCATTTACAGCATACAGACGATTACCATAGGAAATCTTCACAGGGTGATTCCCAACAATGTACTTACCCCCTCTGCATCTTGAGAAGTTTATCTCCCATCTTTTCCCTGAGCTGCATATGAACACTCTCATCAAAGCGCATTGGATGAAGACTCAGGGCAATTCCCAACAATGTAAAGATCTGCTCATTGATCTTTTTAATCTGTAGGAACCAATAAAAAAACATAATTTTTCAGTATCGTTCATAGTTCATAGTATAAAATAGTTTCTGATTACAGATCCAATAATTTAAAGATGGTACTCACTAGAAACGGCAACCAACCTGTGATGTCACAAAGTCATCAAGTAGACGTGATTGCCAGTCAACACTGCAGAACAGAGTGACCAAGCTTCCTGATAGCAACATAAATATTTCTAGTGAGTACCATCTTTAAATTATTGGATCTGTAAAAAGAAACTATTTTATATTATAGGCCATGCGTCATAAGCTGGCACCAATTTGCGTTAAGCAGTGATTTTGGGAGTATTTTGCACCTTTCGAGTTTGAAATTTCAATAACTTTTTAACTAAATACCCCATCCTATCAAAAGTATACATTTTCTTAAAGGAAATTGATTGAACAAGGAATCCAAATATGACATTGAAAAAAGTGTAGGAGGTAGGGTTAAGATGTCAGCTTTGAGAATATTTGGATTTTTTCTTAAAATTTTAATTTTCTTCTATCATTGCATATCACCAGACCCTCTACTGCTACCCTCCAATTCTTATCTGATTTGAAATCCTCATATAATTCCCCTCCAGAAAATGTAT